>CAUYPK010023060.1:0-44233 GCA_963574355.1 Loris lydekkerianus
CAATAGGGCTCACACTCCTGGGGATATTCTGGAGTTACACCCCCTGTCTCTCTGGAGGAGGCTGGGCATCTTCTCTGTTGGCAGCCACAGGAGGAAAAGATCTGGGATGGAAATGCAGGCCCCATGAGTAAAGGGTATGCCTGAGGTGGTTTCGGCCTGGGTGGACCATGAGGACTAGAATACACACACGCAGAGATGGCAGACTCCTAAAGCGGGACTGACCCAGAGGACCACTTTACTGAGCCTAACATGCAACCAGCCCTCAGGGGATCATAGTTAAGACAAAGGCGGAGGCTGGAACTGACAGCTGAGTATGAGCTCTAACTGCACCCGCCCCAAAACAGACTGGAGCTAAGACCAGGCAGCCACACAGACCAGGGCTGATTGGCAGTTTCTGTGAACTCAAACAGTGTCTGATCCGCAGGGGAACATAGCCGGGACAGAAACAAATTCTTTGAAGTTGTTCTGTTCTGCCAGCAACATCAATCAGGGGTGGGGCTGGAACTGAGTGAACCACCCCAGCCTCCATTAAGCACCCGAGGTTGTCAGGCCTCACCTCTCCCTGCCGGATAGTGGCAGAGAGCAGCAGCCTGGCTGAGGAGACATAGATCTCCTGGTGATACAGGCAGGTCCAAACCCCTGGAGCATGTGCTCATTGGAAGGAACAGGGTCACAGCCCTGCGGGGTTATTAAATGACTGGGTGTTAGAGAGATGCAAGGTGGGGAAGGAGGCATCAACCTTCCCAGACTAATTTATTTGCTGAGCAGGTCCTTCTCACCTCACAGAGCACTGGAGCGAGTCATACTTGAGCTGCCAACAGACCCCTGCTACCCTGCTATCTAGTTGCTGGAGACTTTTGAACTCTCCCACCTGAGGCAGGTGCTGACTGAAAGAATTGATTTGGACCTCTTGAACTGGGCCAACCCCCCAAGGACTATCCAAGTGGTACCCTGGGTGTGTAGTTGTAGGAAGGTTTGATTTTCCTTTTCCAATTGTCACCTGTAGGGGGGGGTGACTTAATTGCTGGTATTTCTCCACAGCCTAGACTTCAACCCACAGTAACTGATTCATTAGGGTAGGACAGAGACCAGCTGAAAATAAGACAGAGCCACTTAGCCCCACCACACCAAGCAGGTCCCCAGTTTCTCAGGCCATTAACACTGTATGGGTCCTCAGCAAAGCTCCAGGGGAAAAGGTACAGACCCAAGTCCCAGCTTTTGGGAAAAAGGCTATTTAATCACCACTCCTGGAGCCCCCAACCCAACTTCTCTTTATCTACTCATCTAGTCAAACAGTGCAAAATAATCATGGGTGGAATCAGTGGAAACACTCCAGTAACATGAATAACCAAAGTAGATCAACCACCTACCCCCAAGGAAAGATATGGTAGACACAACTGAAGATAGCATTCATAAACAGATGAGATGTCAGAAATCAAATTCAGTATTTGGATTGCAAACAAGATTAATAGAATAGAGGAAAAGTTGGAATTAGAAATTCAAGGAGCATTTCAAAACTTGTCTCAAGAATTCAATGAATTCAAAGACAGAATCACCAAAGATTTTGAGACATTGAGACAAGAATTTGCAGCCCTCAAAAATCTGAAAAATACAGTAGAATCCCTCAGTTACAGAATAGAGAAAGCAGAATAAAGGGTTTCTGACATTGAAGACAAAGCTTTTGAACACTCTCAAACTCTCAAAGAGGAAGAGAAATGGAGAGCAAAAACGAATCATTCTCTCAGAGAGCTCTGGGATAATTCAAAGAAAACTAATATTTGCCTGATAGGAATCCCTGAAGGCAACAAAGTGGCTTTGCAAGGTACAAAGGGTCTTCTTTATGAAATTATGAAAGAGAACGTTCCAGACATGCCAAGAGATTCTGAAATTCAGATAGCAGACAGTTTCAGAACCCCAGCATGACTCAACCTGAATAAGACATCTGCCAGGCACATCATAATTAACTTCACTAAAGTTAGTATGAAGGAGAAAATTCTGAAAGCACCCAGATATAAGAAAACCATAACCTACAAGGGAAAGAATATTAGAATGACTGTAGCTCTCTCTGCTGAAACCTTTCAAGCTAGAAGAGGGTGGTCATTGACTTTTAATCTCCTAAAACAAAATAACTGTCAACCCAGAATCCTGTATCCAGCTAAAATGAGTTTCATTTATGATGGAGAAATTAAATACTTTAAGAACATTCACATGTTGAAGAAATTTGCCATAACTAAACCAGCTCTTCAGGATATTCTCAGACCTATCCTCCATAATGACCAGTGTAATCCTCCACCACAAAAGTAACTCACTCAGCAACTTTTGATCAAACTCCAACTTCCACAGTGGTGAAAGAATTAAAAATGTCCACTGGACTTTTGAAAACTCGATACTCAAAATTCTACAAGGCTTATTAATATTCTCAATTAATGTGAATGGCTTACATTGTCCTCTAAAGAGGCACAGGTTGGCTGACTAGATACAAAATCTCAGGCCAGATATCTGCTGCATACAAAAATCTCATCTTACCTTCAAAGATAAATATAGACTCAGGATGAAGGGATGGTCAATATTCACCTGGGCGAATATTTTATGAGGAGAACTCCCTGGGTGAAGTGAAGCAGCTTCAAAAATACACTACTGGGACCTGATCAAACCAAAAAGCTTCTGCACAGCCAAGAACACAGTAAGTAAAGCAAGCAGGCAGCCCTCAGAATGGGAGAAGATATTTGCAGATTATGTCTCCAACAAAGGTTCAGAATCTACAGAGAACTCAAACGCATAAGCAAGAAAAGAACAAGTGATCCCATTTCAGGCTGGGCAAGGGACTTGAAGAGAAACTTCTCTGAAGAAGACAGGCACACGGCCTGCAGACATATGAAAAAATGTTCATCATCTTTAATCATCAGAGAAATGCAAATTAAAACTACTTTGAGATATCATCTAAATCCAGTAAGATTAGCCTATATCACAAAATCCCAAAACCAGAGATGTTGGCGTGGATGTGGAGAAAAGGGAACACTTCTACACTGCTGGTAGGAATGCAAATTAATACATTCCTTTTGGAAAGATGTATGGAGAACACTTAGAGATCTAAAAATAGACCTGCCATTCGATCCTACATTTCCTCTACTAGGTATATATCCAGAAGACCAAAAATCACATTATAACAAAGATATTTATACCAGAATGTTTATTGCAGCCCAATTCATAATTGCCAAATCATGAAAGAAGCCCAATTACCTATCAACCCATGAATGGATTAATAAATTGTGGTATATGTACACTATGGAATATCATGCAGCCTTAAAGAAAGATGGAGACTTTGCCTCTTTCATGTTTACATGGATGGAGCTGGAACATATTCTTCTTAGCAAAGAATCTCAAGAATGAAAGAAAAAGTATCCAATGTACTCAACCCTACTATGAAACTAATTTATAGCTTTCATATGAAAGCTATCATATGAAAGCTATAACCCAATTATAACCTAAGAATATGGAGAAGGGGGAAAGGGAGGGAGGGTAGGGGGAGGTTGAGTGGAGGGAAGGTGATTGGTGGGACCACACCTTCGGTGCATCTTACGGTACATGTGAAACTTACTAAATGTAGAATATAAGTGTCTTAACATAATAACTAAGAAAATGCCATGAAGACTATGTTAACCAGTTTGATGAAAATATTTCAAATTGTATATAAAACCAGTGCATGGTGCCCCATGATTGCATTAATGTACACAGCTATGATTTAATAAAAAAGAAAGAAAGAAAGAAACAGCACTTTAAAAAAGATTGAATTAGAAAACCAGCAATAGACATGCACAGCCCTTTCACAGAATAGAACACACAAATGGTAAATGAGCACGTGAAAAGATGTTCAGCATCATTAGATATTAGGAACATGTAAACCCAAACCACACTAAGATACCACTTCACACCTTTTAGACTGAGTACAATTAAAAAGAGACAATACCAAACATCACCAAGGATGCAAAAACAGTGTATCATTCATACATTGCTGATCAAAATGTAAAATGGTATAGCCACACTGGAAAACAATTTGGCAGTGATTTAAAAAACTAAACATGCTAAATTACATAATTCAGCAACTGCACTCCTGGACATTTATCAAAAAAAGAAGAGTGTAGATTAATGTTTGCAGAAAAGCCTACTAATGTTTATAGCACCTTTATTTATAGGAGTCCAAAACTGGAAACACTCCAGAAATTATTCAAGGAGTGAATGGTTAAGCACATTGTGGTATATCGATACCATGGAATACTACTTAGCAATAAAAAAGAAAATCCACAGGGTGGATGAATCTCCAGAGAATTACACTGAGTAAAAAAAGAAAGGCATTTCCAAAATATTGCATACTGTAGGATTCCACTCATATAACATTCTTATGATGACAAAATTATAGAAATGGAGAACCAGATCAGTGCTTATAAGAGCTAAGTGGGAGAGTGGGGAGGAAAATGGGTATGGCAATGTTCTGTGTCTTCTCTCTGTGTCAATATCCTGGATGTCATATTGTAGTACTGTTTTGCAAAATGTGACCACCAGGGTAACTGAGTAAATGGCACATGAAATTTTTCTGTATTATTTCACATAACTGCATCAGAGTCTACAATTATCTCAAAATAGTGTAATGTTTTTCTAGTAAAAGCACATACACTAAGATCAAGGACCCTTGCAATAATAAACTCTTAGAAGAAAAAAATCTCTAACATAAAGCATGTAGCCAAACTGAGGAAAGAACAAAAGCAGTGACTAGGCCTTGTACACTGTCATGGCTCACTGCATTCAGCAGCGGTGGTTCCTTTGCATTTAAAGTGTTCAGTGATATCATTTAGTGGCACAAAATGTTAGCATATTGAGCTCACACAAACCAACATTACTGCTTCACTATTCTGATATCCTTTTTCTATTTACCATCCACATATAAGCAAACCATTATTACAGAAACGTGTTGATGCAAGATACTATATTTCTTTATTTGTAAGTGACTATGCTGGCATAAAGTAGGTAGGCAATTATTGCTGGAAACAAAAAACTGATTGAATAAATAAATAAACTGAAGCCAGAAATGAGGTATATGGATGAAATCGGAAAACCGTATTTAAAAAGATTCAGCTAGCCACTATAGGACATAATATATGAGACAGTAAACATGAAAATTATCTAGTTTTTGTAGAGTCTAATTAGCAGTAATGAAGACCTGAACAGGATAAATCTGTAGGACATTATAGATAAAAGAATTAGCAAAATGGCGACATAGTTAAGGCTAACTTCCCAGTCTTTTCCCTCACCAACTCTCCTGCCTAATTATCTGATATGGCTGGACGTACTACCAAAGCCTTGTTTTAATTTTGCAGTGACAACACTATATCAGGCCCTGTTTTCTTTCCCCACATTCAGAACTGTTAACTCCTACTTCTTTGAGACCACTGCAGCTACTAAAACATTCCTCAAAATGCAACACTCGCCCCAGCAAACCCTTCCACAAGTTTTCTAGATAATTAGTTTCATAAAATATTGCTTTTCCTGGAACATTCTGCCAATAGCCCCAAATTGCCTAATAAGATCTGAAATAAAGAACAGGTGTTTCTCTTGCCAACACTCTCATTACAGGATTATTTTAATAGAAGTTTAATTAACAGGAAGCAACATGTAATAAATAGTAAATGACGAACGGCAACAGCAATTCTTAGTCTTGCCAAAATCCTACATCTTTACGTATGCATTTTTCCACCTCCTTATAGTGACCAATGAGGTAGAATGACTTTCTGGCTTGGCTTCTCTTCTGGCTTCTGTTAGGAGTCCTATAATGGGTCCCTCCTGACTTTCCCCTTCCCAACGCCTCTTCAACCCTTCTGGACTCCACAAATTCCTGAGATAGCCTCGGCTGCATGCATACTCAGCTATGGGGAATCCTGAGAAGTCTGCCCTTCCAACATCTTAATGGAAGAGCAGTTGGAAAAACCTCCCTTCTGCGCTTTGTGTAATCCCTGTGGACACTTCCCCCACTAAGGGTTACTCTGATTCATGTGTTCTCCAAACACTCCAGCACCACTGCTTGCTTCTCCCAGCTCCACCTTGGGCTTCTGGCTCCTCATTGCTAGTCCACCACCTGGATCTCCAGGGCATTGTCCCCTCCACAGAACTCTGCTGCTGTTACATTGACCTCAGCAGAAGATGACACTTCTCCCCACTGTCACAGTCCTTCACTCACCCCACTCCATCAATAACACAAGGCTATTGGACTTAATAAAGGGTTTGGAGATGTATGTAATAATAATTTTTAGTATTAAAATTTAATATTAAAATAGCTGTAAACATTACTAATAACCCTAAAAATGACTCTGTTCCCAGGATCTATGAAAAAAATCAAAGAACAAGCTATAGCCTTCCTATGGATTACCTGGTTGTACCCAGTTCCTATCCTTGCCCTCTGACCTTTAGAGATTAAGAACATTCTTAAATCCATCATGTAACGAGTCTCTACCTTTAGGAAACTTTATCCCCTTAATGAAGGGGATTGATCTTGTCCACACAATCCCCTAGTCACATGTAACGAGTCTCTACCTTTAGGAAACTTTATCCCCTTAATGAAGGGCATTGATCTTGTCCACACAATCCCCTAGTCCCCACTAGGATAGTCACGAGACATATTAGTTCACAACAATCTCTCCCCTAAACCTGAGTTATCCAACCCTTCAGCCAAACCATACACACTTGCTTTCCCATAGCAAGTGTAGTCAGCGTCTCTCTATAAGTGTTAAAAAAGAAAAACATCGCCCTAAAGGAAATGTAATCTACAGAACTTGCCCAATGTCACAATGGAGATACCATTTTTAAATTATTGGCACAGAGATTTCAATTCCCTTTTTCTATTCTTTGATGTCCAGATCATCTTGTCCATGCTTTTCCTTACGTAAACCACCAGCAAATAAAGGAGCCCATTAGTGTCTCTGAGAACATCAGTGCTGTTCCTAAATCCCCACTCTCAGCTTTAGACCAAATTCTACTGTAGGCAAGACTTCCTCCCCATTCTAATCTTGGTAAGAGAGCAAAGACTAGCATAAAGATGCATATTTCATCACAGCCTTCTGTTTCTTCTCTATTGGATGGATTTTTCCCTGTTTTTCTGGATATGGAGTAATATTTAGTTTCCCTGTGAGTCTCTCTTTCCCATTCATCTTCAGATCCCATGTTCTTCCCAGATTGCAACCTGTCTCCCATCAGTGAGAATCCCTAGCTAATCCACACCTAGTTAATGCTAAGTTACATAAGCTTTACTAGTATAGTTTTCTCTTAAAAACACTTCTCTAAAACTGAACTTGCTCTATCCAAAGCCATCTAAGATCATGTTCTGCCAAAATCATCTGTGCATTATATATCCCTAACTTTCTAACTCTGCCTTGCCCAAATCTGTTTATTATTTCCCAGTTCCTTGTCAAGTTTTACTTCTCATTCTCACCGACTATGATTCTTAATCGATTTCTTCCGACTCCTCTGCTTACACCATTTTTGTTTCCAATGTTCCTCTTTTCCTGCCCTTTTCCTACTCTACACTGGCACTTCGTTTTTTCAAAACACTGCACCTTGCCCTCTCTCCAGAACACCTTCTGACTTGACAAACCAGCTTACATAGCTATGAAAATTCAGGGAAATTTCCCAACAACCCCTCAGCACTCTTGAACCAATAGGGAAGGAATCACCACTGCTGTGAGAAGACAGTTCTTCAGAGACCAGGACTCAAAATGAACATTCCTTCATTGATCAGGGCCTTGATTATGGTATTGCAAAAGCATAATATCTTCTTTACTTCAGCTACCTTAGGAACTAGAAATGTACTCCAGCTGCATTAGTAGTTAAACAGCTTTTCTGGGCCAGCCCAAGAATCTAACCACCACTGTAGCATTATCTGTTTGGAAAGTTAGACCTCCATTCTAAATAACCACAAATAAACTTGTTCACACCTGGCACCTATAGACATAGTCATAATTTTCCACCCACATGCAAGTAAGCTTCCTCTGATGCAAGAAACAGCAACCTTTCTGTTTCAAAGACCTGAACAGATCCAGAATCAATGGATTCCTATACACCAGGGGAAGGCCACTTGCTGCTACTACTACTAATAATAATGAAACATTTATATCCTGGATATTTTTACCTTTTTATTGCCTTTAATTTTTAAGTAACTCTTAAGATTTTCAGAGCAAACAGCATGGATTTGGGCAAAGAGAAGGCTATGTAGAAACACGGGTTCTGGCTTAAGGCCTGGCTCTGCTCTTCACTAGACACGTACTTGGCGAGTCACTTAATTCTCAGAACTTCTGTTTCCTTAAGAGTAAGGCAATAGCAGTAACAACAGCAACACTATCTTCCCTATCAAATTTCAAGATCTTTCAGTAAGGTATGGCAGCAAGAAAAATTGGGAGTGGAGTGGAGCTACTAGGACAGGTGGGGGCTAGAATGACAATAGAAATTCAGACAAGCAGGTAGGGCATAGCAACTAAGGTCATTGAGCAACGCACAGACATAATACAAGCAAACACCAGGCTAGACGGCAGCAGTAGACGGTCAGAGCCATGTGACAAAAGTGAGCAGGCGCTATATAGAATCCCAGAACTTCATGGAAGTCCACATCAAAGCCAGGCTCTTTTCCTTGGGAGAGAACCCAACAATAAAAAGTACATGGAAATCAACTAGATACCCCAAATTGTAACTCAAGGGAAGCTCAGTTCTATGAAATGAGGGGAGAGAGGACATTTGGCAACTTAGGTGGCAAATTGCAGTGATGCTCTAGAACAGCTAAACCATGATTCAAGACAAATAAAGGATTCCAGGAATCAACCCTGGGAACCCATGTTCTAGCAACAAAAGAACCCTTGGACCATGACATTGAAACTCACACATTATCTGAGCAAGTTATAGGGTATAGAAATGTACATGAAGTCAGCAGAGGACGGTTTGACAAAAAAAAAAAAAAAAAAAAAGATTAAAGAACCCCAAAGCAAATAAAGCAACAATAAAAATAAATAAATGTGACTTAATCAAATTAAAAAGCTTGTGTGCAACAAAGGAAATAATCAACAGAGTAAATGGACAACCTACAGAATGGGAGAAACTATTCACAAACTGTACATCCAGCAAAGAACTAATATACAGAATCTATAAAGCACTCAAACTAATCAGCAAGAAAAAAACAAACAACTCCATGAAAATATGGGCAAAAGACAAGCAGAAGTTCTTCAAAGGAATATAGACAGTGGCCGAAAACATGAAAAAATGCTCAAGATCACTAATCATCAGGGAAATGCAATTAAAAATTCACTACCATCTTATACCTATCAGAATGGTTATTGTTAAACAATAAAAAAAAATAGATGTAGAAGCAGAGAGAAAGGAACACTTATACATAGTGCTGGTATGACTGTAAACTAGTATAACAGCTATGAAAAACCATTTGGAGTTTTCTCAAAGAAACAAATGTGGACTTAACATTCAATCCAGCAATCCCACTGCCCCACTGCTGGGCATCTACCCACAGAAATGAAGTCATCTAACTTGAATATTTATTGCAGTGCAATTCACAGTTGCAAAGATGTAGAATCAACTTAAGTGCCCTTCAATTCATGAATGAAGAAAATGTGAGACACACACATACAACATGGAATACTATTCATTCATTAAAAGGAATAAAATAATGTCATTTGCAGCAAGGAGAAAGGAACTGAAGACAACTATCCTAAGTGAAATGTCTTCTCACTTATAAGTGGAAGCTAATAAATGGGTACACCTGGACACAAAGCAACATCAAGGCCGTTAGAAACCAAGGAGGAAGGAGGGCAAGAGGGTTGCTGTGGAATAAAAATTTACCTATCAGATACAATGAACATTATTTTGGTGGTGGGCACACCAAAAGCCCTCACTTAAGCATTGTACAAGATAACGATATAACAAAAACACTTGTGCTTAAATAAATAAATAAATAAATAAAATCTTAAAAATAGAGTTAAGACCGATTTATCACTTAATTCAGTCGGTTGGGCTCTGCATGTGTGGCCAGGTGTCCACTCCCAGAGCAGGTGACTGTCTCACTGCCTTTTGGCCAGAGGCTCCTTCTTTTCTCCTGCCAGTTACTCAGTAAATGCTAGGTGCCAAGCCACCACGTCATGAGGGTACCTGGCACCATGGCAGGTGCTGGCAAATGTCAGATGAATGCATGGTTAGAGGATTGAGTAAATGAATGCAGGGGGATTGTACAAAGTAAACTATGGAACATTAAGAACAGGATCTTACCCTTTGTGATTAAGCCTGAAGACATCCTTAATTCTCTGCTTTCTGCACTTTGGAAGACAGAATGCAGCCCCGAGTGCATTTTAAGAGCCATGTAGGACAAGACAAACAAGCTTAGAAGAATTCAGTGAAAGATGAGAAGCCAAGTGTCAACAACAAATTCAGGGTTCCTATTCAAGGCCAGTCAAAACTTGAAAACAAAGACCATGTTAGCAGAGAGAGTTAATCACTTCATTAATACTTTAATACCTATTTGCAATTGACTGACTTATCTGTCCTGACATATCACCTTCGAAATGCATTTAAGGAGGAGCGTAATATAGGATGGAATCCAAGGTGTCACGTTCTCGGCTTACTGGTGATTATATAAGGAATGTGTACAACACTGGCGAGGTCTGCCCGGGAGCCCTGCTGGTTCCAAACCTGTGTGTGAATCCTTGGGAGTCCCCATGCTGGGGAGAGGCATGAGGACCTCTGCTCCCCCAGCACTCATGCGCAGCAAAGGGCCCTTCACATTTCCTAATTAGGTTATATCCAGTGTTCACAGGGCTATGATGGATGAGATACTGAAGTGTAATCACAACTGATATTATTCACGTCCCAGGAATGTGCAGCCCAGGCTGCTCTGCTAGCTCCAGCAGAAAACAGTGGTGAGGTTGACAAGTAGCCTTTTTACATTTCAGAGTCTGATCCAGATTTATTCCTTCTGTTTGGTCGTGATTGCAGAGCAGGTGTCTGGAGAGAAGAAATAAGCATGCTGTAATTTCACTTCCTGGGTGTCTGAGGCTCATTGAGTCATATACAGACTGGCATAACCTGCTGGTTAGAATGCCCAGAAATGGAGCTAACTGGGGCAACTTCTGGGTCTGCTTTGAGATGTTTGGTTGCCTAGAAGCCTAAGGAACCTCAGAAAAGGTAATTAGCTTAATCAACAGGTGTTGTGTCAGGCATTGGGCTAAAATAGAAGTTGCCTCTTCTGGAATGGTTTGCAATGGCATGAAAAAGCCAGACGAAACATGCCAGTAGCTAACACAAGTCAGATACAACTCAGTGCTATAATGGAGGGATAAACAAAGTGTTCGTGACGCACCAGAGCGGGGAATAATTAACTGTGACAAAGGGGAGGAGGGTTATGTGAAGGAGGGGTGAGGTGTTCATTCATGGGCACATGAAATGGTGTGGACAAGGAGCTACAACAACTCACAGGAGGGATAACAGCCCAGGGGACGGGACCCCAAAGCCCTTCATGGAGGGAGTGAAGGTAACAGGTGGTTGGGTGGGGTAACATTCTGGAAACATGAAGCAGCACAGCACACAGAGAGATGAAAGAACACAGCAATTTTGGATTCCATCCTAACTATGTATGTTTGCAACCTGTGGACTGTAGAAGATGAGGATGGAGAAGTAGCCAGGTGCAGGACATGACAAAATGTTTTTTGTAGCCAGCTTAGTACTTTGTATTTTATCCTGATGGCTGTGGGAAGCCCCTGTTTGGTAAGGCATCGGATCTGAGGAGAGGGTGCAGACAAAAGATCCAGGAGAGACATGGGGAGACCCTCAACCGAAGGTATGGGGAAAAAAAGTCCTAATGTCCATTCTTGCTGATTTAATTGTTTACTTCCAGTTTTCTGCTCTTTGTTTTTGCTTTATTTAATATTTTCAGGTCTATATTATACTTTTATTATTTAAAAAGTTAAATGTCCAAGCCCTAAATTGCAGAACAATGAGTTAAAGACAGAAACCAGCTTTGAGCAAAGGAATTAAGTGTGTATCCTCTTCTTAGCACTTTCAAAAGAAATTTTTTATTTTAAATTCATTCTAGACGTCCAGAAAAATTGCAAATAGTCAGTCCCCATACACCCAATACCCATTCTCACCTATTATTCTCCTCTTACACCAATATTGTCCATTTGTAACAACTAATGAACTAATACGGATACACTATTTTATTTATTTATTTATTTATTCAGTTTTTGGCAGGGGCTGCGTTAGAACCCACCACCTTTGGTATATGGGGCCTGTGGCCTACTCCTCTGAGCCACAGGCGCCACCCTGGATACACTATTTTTAATTAAAGCCCTTATTTTTAGCAAGATTTCCATAGTTTTTACCAAGCATCCTTTTTCTGTTCCAGAATCCCATTCAATGTTCCTCATTACATTTAGTTGTCTTGTTTCCAAAGGCCCTTTTCTGCCATGATGCTTTCTAAGCCTTTTCTTGCTTTTGACCTTGACAGTTTTGAGGAGTACTGGTCAGATATTTCATGGGATGTCCCTCAGTTGGGAATTGTTTGTGTTTTTCTCATTATTATACTGGAGTTATGGATTTGGGGAGAAAGACCATAGAGGCACAGTGCCATTCTCATCATACTACATCAAGCCTGCATAATGTCCATGTGATTTACGATTATTGACATTGACCTTAATCACCTGTCTGGGGTGGTGTTTGTTGGATTTCTCTACTGTAAAATGACTCCCCTTTCCCTTTCTGTACCGAGCTCTTTAAAAGGAAATCACAATGTACAGTCTACAATTAAGGAGTGGAGATTTACACTCTGCCTCTTTGACGGTAAAATATGTATGTAAATTATTTGGAATTATTCTGCACAGGAAATGTGTCTATTATCCCATATTTATTTACTCGGACTTGTGGATATTAATTTTATACTTTGGGATATCAGTTAACAATGATACTTTATTAATACTTTATACTTCAATAATACTTTATTTTGCTGCTGCTGTTGTTGTCTGTCCCAGCTTTAGCCACCAAGCACTCTTTCAGATGGTTCCGATGTCTCTTGGACATCGCCCTGTCATCATGGGGTTTTGCTGAGCACTTCTCTGCCTTCTGGAACTAGCACATGCTGCAGGCTCATCTTCTATATTTCCTGCCTCAGACTTAAAATCAGCTATTTCTCAAAAAACTTCTGTTCTTCTACTGGAGAATGGTATTAGAAACTAAGGTCTGGGTGTGCTCCCTGCTACTGGGGAGTGTGTGTTGCTTCTAAGCTCAGTTGAGGGAGAAATAATACATATGTGTATATGTTAACCCACGTCTACACATATAGCTATAAATACTCCTATGTGTAACTCTCTGTACCTCTATTAAGCTGAATGTGAGTTGATAGTGATGTCTCCTCCTCTCACCCAGTACTGCATGGATGGTGCTAGCCTCCCTGGCTGCTGTGTGCCCTCTCCTCCCACAGTGAAGACCTGGCTCCCACCCACCAGCATCCATGTACTTAATTGTTCAGTTCCAGTGTCTAGAAGTTCCATAACTGTTACACCATACCTTCATAAAAAGTAACTTTATAAACTAGAGCACTTTTGTAGAGTTCCTTTTGTCTTTAATCTCACAGGCTCCACACATTTCCAAATTTACTGAGGTCAGCGTTTTCCTCCTTTAGTGAGGTTATTTTGTGTATTTGTAAATAGTTATTTTGTCATAGTTTGCATTTCATCCTGGGATCTCCCAACCTTCAAAATTATTTTTTTAATGTGCATGATTAAGGTTCTGTCTTTGTACTATAAAGGTCTACAGGTTGTGAAAAGTGCATAGCTTTGTGCGTCTACCATTATTATTGCATGACATCATAAATAATAGTTTCACCACCAAAAAAAGAAATCCTCAGTGGTTAACCTATTCAATTCTTCCTTTTGCCACAAATCCCTGGAAACCACTGATCTGTTTACCACTTTATAAGAGTTTTGCCTTTTCTAGGATGTCATATAAGTAGAATTATACATTACGTAGCCTTTTAAGATAGGGGTTTTTTTTTTCCGCTTACTACCACATATTTGAGACTCACCCATGTCTTTCCACAACTTTAGGACTTATTCTATTACATGGGTGTGTCACAATCTTTCTAACCATTCACCTACTGAAATTTGCTTCTAGATATTGATGGTTAAAAATAGCACTATTAAGTACATTCTCATACTGGCCTTTGTGTTGACATAAGTTTCCATCTCACTTGAGTAAATACTTAGGAGTGTGATTGCTGAGTCTTATGGTAAGACTATGTTTAACTTTGTAAGAAAATGCCAAACTGTTTTCTAAAGTAGTTGTTATTATTCTTAATTCACACCAGCAACAGGAATGGGAGTTCCTTTTGTTCCACAAAGTTCTGTTGATCCTTGCCAGCAAATAGTATTGTCAGTTTTTTTTTAATGTTAGCCATTCTAACAGGTGTATAATAGCTTCTCATTGTTGAACACCTTTTAAAACTATTAAATGTTTGTCACAAATGGGGAGTAAAACTGTAAACAAGAAATCTGAGTCACCTCCTCTAACTATTGAGAACAATTTTGAAATAGCTTAAGCTATAGGAAACGAGGTGCTCCTCTTTGGCTTAGAAATGGGATGTAGAAACCATTATCTGGTTTCCTTCACTTGACTTTAGTTCCTATGCTTTCCATCCTCAGGTAAGAGAACAAAATAGATGTGGGAGCTAATCTTTCATAAAATAAATGAGTGAGGGAGAGAGAGAAAGGGAGAGATGCAGAAAGTAAATTCTCAGAAGACAAGAGAGAGATACAGAAAATAAATTCTCAGAAGACACGTTAGAGACAAAATGAAAAATATGCCCAATGAGAGAGGAGAAGGCTGTCATCTGGGTAGAGGAGGCCACCCTAGAATTTGATGGATTCTTTTTATAAGAATACCTAGGACTGCTTTCAATCAGGACGGTAAGACACGCAGACACAGAAAAGACGTTCATAAAGGAAAACATTTTTACACTTGGAGATCCCTAAACACAGGAGGCGCAGCACATCACGAGGCCACATGGAGAGGCTCCAGCGTCAGTGGTGAGAGAAAACGAGGAAAGTGGGCAAGAACCTGTATCCTATTTTCCCCAGGTGAGGCGAAAGTAAGCTAAGTAAGTGGGTTTGGGATGGTCAGGTTGGAATATTGTCAGCAGGCTCTGGGCTATAGTGGCTGGGTGCTCTCTAACTACCTGGCCTGGGGTAAGTAGAGTAGGGGGATGGTGAGTCTGCACTTGAGAGCCAGATGCAGGAGGTGTGGGGTTTGTATTGGTAAGTCTGCATATGAAAGATGGGCTCTCAGGCCAGTTGTTTACTGTCTCCAGGAATTACACCCCTCGGGGAGGGGAAAGTCCCTTTCAACATTAGAAAGGGACTTTACTGGGTGTTAACTCATCACAATAAAAAGACATGTGCAATATGCTTCTCCTTGCAGCTTCTTTTTCAGTCTCTTCCCCTTTGACCTCCCTGGTTGCTGAGGTCTGAGCAGTGTAAAGACTTCAGATGTTCCAGGCAACATTTCCTTCTTCAAATTGTATAAGGTGTGGTTCCTTATGGTATTGATGACTTATACACCTGTTTTGTCCTTCATGCTTTGCAGAGCACATCAAGTACACCTGTGTTCTGACCCTGTGTGATGCCACCCCCTCAGGAGGTGGAGGAGTCATTCTTCACTTTTATTGCCATTTAACGTTTCTCAAATCTTTCCACCTGCCTCAGAATCTCAATATTTACAGATCTCCCTTATCCACATATCCTGTGTTCTGTGTTTTGCTGCCCTCCCCCCCACCCCCAGCTTTATGTGCCATCCTTTCCCCCCACGCCGCTCCTGATGCCTCATTCATCAGACTCTCAGGAAAGGTGCCAGGGCTCAGGGACACAGAGATGAATAAGGCTGTCCTTGTGTGCTAGGAAAAATAGATAAGAATATACAGTTTTGAGACCTGGTAATGTATCAGCCATACTCATAAGAGCTGCTTCACTTAATCTTCACATCACCCTCAAGGTGGATTCTGCGATAACTTTCCCTCACCACCACCAAGCTTATAGATAGCACCTAGGTTTAGAGAGTTGAAGTAATGAGCCAAGGTCACACAGCTAGATGGACAGCAGGGATCTCAACCCAGGTGCCTGGCCCCAGGGCACACGCTTCTCCTCTAGATGTCAGAGCCTACCACCTGCATGACTCAGAGTACTTCCTCATCCCAACCCTTACAGGGATGAGCCTCTTTTTTCAAATGCAAACAAAATTATTTAGCAAAAATGCATATTCTAAGAACTTCTATGATGAACTAGAGGAGGATGACCAGGAACCCATGTAGGCTGTGAAGCTCACTAATCAGGGATCCTCTCTGCAGCTCTCTATGGAGGCCAATTACTTGGGTTGTAAAGATCTGCACTGCATATACCTGTGCTCAGACCACATGCCCCAGCCCTATCTGATGAAAAGCCCAATCATCACCCTATCTTATCTAGGCTATTCTGATCACTCTAACCAGAAGTAATCTCTCTACTCATTGACGTTCTCTCTGTGGTTAAAACTGTGTTTCTTGGAGTTTGTCTTAGTTTGTTTGGGCTCCTGTAACAAGATCAAGGGTAAGGTCGATGTCAGGTGAGGACCATTTTCTCACTGTGTCCTCAGATGGTGGAAGAAGCAAAGGAGCTCTCTGGAATCTCTTTTATAAGAGGTGTCCTTTATAAGACCAACCCCACACATGAGGACTCCCTTCTCATGACCTAATCAGCTCCTGATACCATCACCTGGGGGGTTAGGATTTCAACATATGAATTTGGGAAGGGACACAAACATTCAGTCTATAACAGAGCCAATGAGAATCAGGAAGAAGTTTCAGGAGCCTCTTGGCGAGAGTCTAAGAGAGAAAGACTCCTCCCTCAAGACAGCTCAGCTGGAGCAGTGGCACAGTCACCTATAATGACAACCCAGGTCCTCCTTCCAATTCCATTTAAAAAGAGGAGAACTGTCAAACTGTTAGTGTATGATGAAATGTCAGCATGGGACTTACCATCCCAGATAATCCCACCTTCAATACATGTTGTCCTATTGTCAGATAACACATTAGAATTGGTTTCCCTTTTGGGCATTTGGAAAATACCATGGAATTGATGACATTTATCATATATTATCGGGTGTAATAGTTACTCATGTGCTTGTTTAATCATCTACAAATTTAAACTGCTTAAGTATAGGAAGCATATTCATCTTTGTGTCCTCCAAAGCATGTGTCCCCGTGCCTTACATGCTGGTGTTCAACACATACAAAGTGAAGGTTAGAGTCACTACCAAACAGATTTATATGACCGGTCCTAAGAGTTAGAATGAACATGCAAAATTCCTGCCATGGCTTTCAAATAGACCCATAATTAGAAACAAAGATAAGACTTTACAAATGCCAAAGGAACTCCTAGACCACTCTTAAGAACAAAGATTTTAATATAGGGCCACAGAGGAAACTACTGCCTTTGAAGATATTCAGCATTCAGTGTTCTTGCATGTAAGTCTCACAGCATTTCTGGGCTAAGGCGCAAAACATAGGGTCACCCCATACTGACTCTTGTATACGTGCATGTCCTGATGCTTAAACCATAGTCAGGGATGCTTAGATGTTTCTGGAAGGCTCAGCTGGAGGCTTTGAGAATACAGTTTCCACATTCAGTAATAGGTTTGAACAGATGAGGGACATACAGGTCAGCCCAAAGGAAGGGCCAGCATTGTTGACCCAATTTCTTGATGCAAAGAGGGCATCCAATAAATACATATTGAATGTGCAACACAGCTCCCCTCCCCTCCAGCTCCAACCTGTTCAGTCAGTAGCCAGACAACTACTATCAAAGCCACACACCTCTTTACTTGTGTGTTGCCCTTGTTGAGGCGAACACCACAGACACTGTTTCTACAGAGCTGATGACCACATGAAAATCAACTGAAAATGAGGCCTGGCTAACCGGTGGTCTTCAGAGCACCCACTACAGCAGGTTGGGGAGGTGTGCTCCAAATCCCGGCACGCCAATCAGGTGAGCTGCAGCCATGGCCTCTGGCCCTGAGCCACCTTGGGGACCCTAAGAACAGGAGGGTACAATTCCCAGACACCGTTTATGATTCTCTCTCTCTCTCTTTTTTTTTTTTTTTTTTTTTGCAGTTTTTGGCCAGGGCTGGGTTTGAACCCTCCACCTCCAGCACATGGGGCTGGCGCCCTACTCCTTTGAGCCACAGGCGCTGCCCTGGTTTATGATTCTTTATCAGATGTTCTTTGTGATATAAACCCAACGACAGTCCTGGGGTTCTCTTTAAGAGAGTGCCAATCAAGAGACCTGTAATTAACCTTCAGAAGACTTGTCTTCTGTGCACACTGGTAGGTGCAGGGGTGTGTTTTGTGTACGGTGTGTGGGGGGATGTGTCCATGTGTATGAATGCATGCGGGGAAGCAGGAGAAATGGAAGAGCTTACCCTGTCTTATTTCATCTTGCTTCTCACCAACCCAGAATATTCCCTAAAATAATTATCCTTCCTGTTCATCTTATAATCACTGTCATGGCTCTATAATGTTGGTTTGTGTCAGATATCAAATAGAATGAACAAAGAAATTTTGACAGTGCAACAGTCTGGATTTACCAGGTATGCAAATAGAGAAGTCTTCAAAAAAAATTAGTAGGGACCGAAATCTAGACAGAGCAAGTTTTCACTATCTATGTGACTTTGAACAAATCAGGGATCTTTCTTTAATTCATTCGTTAAAGCATTGTTTTAGTCAACAGATATTTTTCACATGTCAGGCACCTACACTAAGCACTGAGGACACAATTATTCATTCATTCAATAAATATTTATTAAGTCCCTACTATGTCTCGAGCACTGATCAAGCAGTGAATAAAATAGGCAATGTTTCTGCCTTTATGAAGTTTGTATGCTGGATTTGTGGGGAAGAGGGAGATTGTAAACACATAAGTAAGTATATGCTCAATATGGCAGGTGTGGAGTGCTATGAAGAACAAAGGAGGTAAGGAATAGAGAAGGCCATGAGTGAACTTTAGATAGCACGTCTTAGAAGACAGGTCTCTGGGGAGCTAACATTTAAGCAGACACCTGAAAAAAGCTTAAAAAGGAGACATACAGGTATGCAGAGAAAGAGTGTAGAAAGCGCATAACAAAGAGTATAATTAGAATGACTTAATCTATTACACTTCAGGAAATGTGGGGGGTGGGAAATAAAGGAATGATTGACTCATTATACACAAAAGCCTTCTAAGTTGCCTGAAATCCCTTCTGGGAAGAAGGAAAGTGTAAATCAACCATAAATGCCTTACCTGCCCAACATAGACAAAATAACCTAAAACAAGGATAAAATGAGGTGAATGTCAAAGAATTTTTAAAGGCAATGAAGGCTACATAAATATATAGCAACACTATCAGACACCAGTTTCCACTAACATTTGAGACCAACCAAGTATACATCTATATTTGAAGATCTTATGCATAAATTAAATTGGCACTGGCCTGAATCCAAGAGCTAATACAAGTGTCAAAATTGTTCTGGAATTTGGTGGTTAAGGTGAGTCACTCTCTAATCTGCTCAGAACTATGTGAGGCCTACACACAAATGCAAATGTAATCTCATAGTATACCATTTTCTGCTGCATTTGATTAGGCAAATCTGAAATCTTCTAGCCAAAATATAACCTGAATTTCTTTATTTGCAAGAAAATCGCTGGTAAGAAAATTCCTTAGCCTTTGGCAATTAGTCCAGCAAATTCATTAGCACAGGTGGACATTTTTCCAGGACAGGTGAAATTGTAATTGAGCTTGAATCCTTAAGCTACAAGGAGATTCTCCTTCAAAATGTTGTTCTAACTCTCCAGCTTCTCTTACATTTTTCTTTAAATGTAACTTATGGAGATAATTGAGAACATACACACACGAATGCAGTCTGAATGTGGCACTCAACCCCAGCTGAGTACACACCCGTGTGTTTCAGCTTTGCCAGAAGAAAAGTAATTATGCATTATACATGGACTATAAAGACATTTTTTGTAAGCCTTACTTTAAAATGTTTGAATTTTAGAACTTAAAATGTTCCATGTGTTTAGTATTTCTTGTTCACGTTGACTAAAGAGAAGCGGTTGAAAATTTAGTCTCAAAAAACATGCAGTCTATTCCGAGAACATTTCATATATTATTATTTCTATAGCTACGGTTTTTACAAACATGGCTTATATACTCATTACTGGTTGTAGTTAAGGGGTCGTTTAGTCAATAAATATTTATTGTCTATTAGGGGCCGTGTCCTGTTTCAGGTATAGGAGATACAACAGCAAATAAATTTCAGACAGTAGAGGAAACAGGCATACATGAATTTATAAATAAATATAATGTCAGGTAATGAAGCCATTATGCTTCCTGTTTTATTATCAGCCTCTGGGTGGGGCTGATAATTTCCAGGGAAAGCTTTTCCCTTGAAGTGTCATTTGAATGAAGACTTTAGTGATTGGAGAGTGGGAATCATTGGGGAATTTAGGGAAGAAGTAACCTAAGCAGATAGAGCAGGCCAGGTTATGCTGTAGCCTGTGTGCTCTTACATACAACCCCACGTCACAGGTTCTTAACTCACAAAGTGGAATGATCACTGGACCCACAGTCTGGCTTTTTTTTTTTTTTTTTTTTTTGAATTTCAAGTGATGACAATGAATTACAAGGACAGCCTGCTGTCAAACTACGATCTCATTAAGTTTCACATGAACACATATAAGAATAGACATTTCCTGTTTTCCTTCTCAGACCTATTTACCTTTGCATCCCAACAACCTGAAGAGCCCTTCTTTCCTCTTTCTAATTTCTCCCAGATTTCAAAGATTAATTTAAAGTCTGCCTTCTGTAAGAATCACCCCAACTCCTCTGACTGATGCTAAGTCACTCGACTTGCTTTGTAGCCAGAGATCTTAACCTAGGACTTCACCCACAATCCTTAGATTGGTCTTTAGAGGAACCCTAAAATTGTATTTGAAAGAGTTTGTAATTCTCTGCATGTTTTCCCAACGAGGGTGTTTATAGATTCCATGAGATTTTAAAACGAATTTGTGACTTAGAAAGGTGGAAAACCACAAGCATTCTTGGCCAGTGCTTCTCAAACAATAAGTATGCACTCAAACTATCTCAGTAGCTTTGGGGTGAGATGTGGTGCTGCTGGTCTGTGACCACACTTGGTGGAAGGAGACTAGAGTGTTGTCAGCAAGGGTTTGTGTACATTTATTGGCATGTTGCTCTCTGCCCCTCACATGGACTGTGGGTTGCTGGGCAGCAAGGGCATTGCCAATGCCACTTCACTCTTCTCCCAAGTACCGGCTAATTGAAAAAGCCCACTGTTGGGCCTGACAGATATTCTAAAATATTAGTCTCAACAATTAGACTTCTATGGGTACCACCAATTTCTTAAGGCTCTTTCCAAATTCAGAGCAAATTCAAAGCAGAATCTCAAAACTCCTAAAATCTTCCTGAAATGACACTTTTTCCTCTTCTCCAGTAGTCCAGTCCCCTAACATATTGAAATTTAAATCCATCAAATCTAAAAGCCACCAAATTTAGTACAGGAAATGCACTCATTTGAAAGAATAATTCCCCAAATGAGGGCATTTTTTTTCTCACTGAAGATGTTTAGTGCAAATAAATAATGTGGGGCATCAACGGAACCAGGATAAATCAACGGCACCAGGCCCTCTCTGGCAGATTCTGGATAAACTATTTAAAGCCTAGAAGTGAAGCTTCTTTAAAAAGGGAAGAGAAGGAGAGAAAGCCTCTGGAAGGTGAAGAACAGAGGAGAAAAGTGAAAATAGGATTTTAGGGTAAAATCGCTGTCTCAAAGAAACCTGCCACCTTATATTTGCACAAACTGTAAAAATAAGTTATTTACTTAGTCATGTGGAAATAAAGTGCTTTTATTTAATAATAATAGAGCAAATGAAGAAAATTACGTACAAGACATGTGTAAGGAATGTCTTTATATGTGCAAAAGCATTTTTCATGTGCTAATTTATATATATATATATATATATATATACACACATATATATACACACACACACAAATTATTTGGGTTTGCAAAATGCCATATGTAATGAAAGCTATGCGTAAACATTTATAAAATACCTTTTCTAAGTAGGCCAGCAACATTTGCTATTTTTCAATAAATTAATATATAAAATATATACATTAGTGCCAAATGGAACATATATTTTGAAATATGAGCCCCAAGTAAAACTCAGGAATCTGGAGTAAAATTCAGGTATATGCCAAAGGAAACTTTGTCTTTGAAGAAAGGAAACAATGCCGGGTCTCTTATCTCCATGGACTGTTTTGCTTGTCAAACTTTAACACCACTTCAGCTGTGTTTTGTATTTGACTTCCAACCTCATGGCCATTTGACCTGCCAACTATTATTTTCTTTGAGGCTTTGTAACGCTCCACCCAAGTATTTCGCTTTCCAGAACAGTTGTGTCCGTTTCCTTTACACTTCACCTTAACTTCAGCCTTGGTTCACAACGTCCTTGTCTTAAAGTGCCCCCAGTAAGGTTTCAGACAAACCCCAGGACATCGCGGGGATGACCAGGAGGGCTCTGGAAAGCCAAGAACCCCTGGAGATTCTGCTTTATTCCAGGATTTACACCCAACCTGAGAGTCCTAGGGCAGAGGCCAGACCCTACAAGTCCAAATCCCCGGGATCCCAGCCCCCTCCCAGGCTGACTTGCGGGCGGGGACCTCACAGCCGGAAAACACCGCCCTTTCCTGTCGCCTACTCCTTCCCCAGGCCGACGACTCCAGGAAAAGAGGGAGGCCGATTGAGAAAATTAGCGTAAATTAGCCAGGTTCACCCTGGGCTGGGGCTGAGCGGCGGGACGTGCTGCGGTGCTGGCGGGGTGACCGGCGGGAGCAGGTGCAGCCCAGGGCAGAATTTTACGTTCCCCGGCCGGCAGCTGCGCCACTTGCGCCTCGGCGCGCGTCTGGACAGCCACCACCCGCTTGCCTCAGCTTTAGCCAAATCCCTTTGAGAAATCCCGAGGGAGAAGAAACGCCTCCCTCTGGACAAGAAAAACCTGCAGCGTCTGCTGTTCTGTGCCCACTCGCTCAGTCAGGAGCCCCTGGCGTCTCCAGTTCGCTAAATCCACTCTCCGGGTTTTGGATGCAGCTCGACGGGAGCGAGCTAGAAACTGACAGAACGCACCTCTCCCCTTTCCCTGCTCCGGCTGCGATTGGCCTGGAGAGCAGTGGCCAGGCTGGGAGGGGTGGCGCGGTCAGGTGGCCCCGCTTCCCTGCGCGTTGGGACAGGGAGAGATCGGCTAGTGGAGGCGAAGAGAGGTGGGCGGACGAAGTTTAGTACGGGTCAGGGTGCGGGTGGAGTCCTATTGTCCTCGGGCACCCAGGCGGCAGCACCCCGGGGTCTCTGATCCAAGAGTCCTGCGACCTTTCTTTGTGCCCAGGGAGTCGAACTTGGCTTGTCCTCCGCAGGAAGCCGCATCCTGGGAGGTGGCGCTGGCACGGTAACAATGAGGGCCTATTGTCCTCCCAGGAACTACCAGCCCCGTGAGCCCCGCGGCCGGTGATCGCTGAGCGCTTGCGTCTGGCCGCCGGCTAGCCCAGGCCAAGGCACAGGTAGCGCTACCACAGGGTCAGCGCGGCTGCCTGCGCCCTCCGCCCCGCCCCGGCCCGCCCCCCGCGCCGCGGCCCCGCCCCGGCCCGCCCCCTGCAGGTTCAGTCCTCGCGTTCGGCCGCAGCGCGCTCAGTCTCGCTCGCACCTTCTTTCGCGGCCGCGGGGGCCTGAGAGGGCGGGAGCGCGGTGGTGGGGCCCGAGCAGGGGGGCCAGCCCGGAGACCCGGCCGCCGGCCTGGGGCGCCTTCACGCCGTCTCGGAGCGGATAATGCTGTGAGTAGGCACCGCGCCGGCCGACTGGGCTGGATCCGCGCGCACCGGCTGGAGCTGCGAGCGCCCGCGGGAGGCGTCGGGGCAGCGACTGGGATTCTCGGAGGCTCGGGTAAGTGGGTGCTGCCCTTGGCTCCTTCTTCTCTACCTGTGAGAGTCTGTCCGACCCGCGGCGGTGGCCGCTTCCGGCCTGAGCTGGCTTAGAGACCAACGGGGAGCGGGCATACTGAGGGCATCATTTGCCTAGCCAGTGTCCAAAGGACCCAAGGGTGCGACATAAAGCAAGCCCTGAGGGGCTCGGGTAACACGACCAGGAAGCTGAGCGCCATCGTTTGTGCCCACCACTCTTCAGGGTGGGGCTGCACGGTTACACTGCACCCTCCAAACCATTGAAAGAACCATTCTGGGCGCGCATTGCCTTTTTCCACCAGAGAACAAGCCGCAGTTGGCTACCGCGCCTCTGGCGTTATGGATGGGCACCAGGGCCGCACATGCACATGGGTGCACCCTGCAGACCTGCGGTGGCAGTGCCAGCCGACTGCCCTCTTCTCTTTTGGCGGGGGACATTGTAGATGTGAGCCTCCAACCTGCAGATCTGGCAATGGATATATACGGGGGGCTTGTTTTTGACGGTGGTTTTTGAACAACTGAAACATTTATAAGCCCCCTTCCCATCTTTTCTTCTTGAAACTAAGTGTCTTGACGCAGACAAGTATCAAAACATGTGAGGACGAATGGATCTGGCCAGTCATTTTTTCGTTATGAATTATTATGCTCCATCCCCCTCTCCACTTAGGGAGGCATGTGTTTCATCTTATAAATAGAAAGTAGCATATTTTTTGGCAGGACCTCCTTTATACTGTACAGTCTAGGAGAGGTCAGTTTAAAAATAAATATGCACTTGAATGTTACATTACGGAGAGCCAGGCTGTGGCTGGGACAAGCTGCCTGGACAGCAGCATCAAAGCCGAGAGCGCAGCTGTGTTGAAAGGAGTAAAAGCCCCAGAGTGCAGCCCAGGCTGACAGTAAAGTAATTACATTTTGTTTAAGGGGGGGGGGGGAGTGAATGAATTAAAATGAGGGTGGGAATAGGAATGTCAGGAGGCTATTGCAACATGAATCTTTCCAGCCCTGCTGTATTTGGGGGAGTAGGCTGCTGATCTGTGCTGAGGGTGCAGGGGGTTCTGGGGAGGGAACTGACGAATGTGTTAGGGAGACAAAGATTCCCTCACCACCCTCCAGATCTTAGCTCTCACACTATCAGAGTTTCTTGGGGGGGTAGTGCCTTTTAAAAAGAACAAAAATTGGGAGAGTAGCAATGTCTGTGTTTTAATAGCAAAGCCAGTCTTAGGGACTTCCCCTTAACATTCATTGCAGGGAATACATAAAGCTCACCAGGAAGCACTGATGATGCCCCAGGGGTATCCTTAAGGCGATTTAAAAGGTTCATAAAATGTTCTAACTTATAAAAGAGCTTTCATCTTGCAACCAGGAAATGCAGCTTCTCTTCTCAGCATTTCCAGACGTCTTCCCTTTGATATCACCTGTCTTTGTATGAGCTCCTATTAGCAGTTAGGAATAAGCCACATGGGTTTGTGTCACACAAATCCTTTTCAGAAGAGAATCAAACACTCAGAACTAAGGGCAGTTTTGAGATGTCTAGCACTGTCACATGTGAAATAAATGGTGACTAAATGTATATTCAAGGAATGATTGAAAGTTCGTCATTAAGTCTCCCAAAGAATGTAGATTTCTCGGTAGGCCTCACCCATTGAATAAAACAGGCACAAGGCCCAGAGCCTTGTGATAAGAGCTTGAGAGGGGAAATTTGGACGTGTTTCTGGACCCATGGCAGTTTCTGTTTTCTGGTGGTATCATCTGCTAGAGATTTACATTATGAATTCCATGATTGGAGCATGGTGCTGGGGCTGTGGCAGCTACAGACTTGAAATAAGATGAGCTCCCCCTTCCCTCAATCTGAGCAGTGGAATTCTGTTTTCTATCTCAGTGGAACATGTAAAGGCAGCTAGAGTAGTGATGAACAGTTTTTTGCCTTTTTTTTTTTTTTGCAAATTTAAGTGTGGTGCAAGATGGAGAAATACAAAGCCACAGCCATCATTGCAGAAGAGTGCATGTGAATTAGTTTGCCCTGAGCTCCAGCTTTTGCCTTAATGTGGCGTTTAATGTCCAACATGTTCACAAAAACTGCCCTTTTTTACTTATACAATTTCTGGTATTCAACAGTGTCAGGGATAAAGTTGCTTTAACCTATTATCACCCCAAGGGTTTTTTGTTTTTAACTTTTTTTAACCAGGCTATAACTATTTCCCAAACTCTTTGCTTATTAGCTATAGCATTTTATTTAGTAGATGAAAACCTCCAGGAAGATGTCTCTGATTTAAAAACAAAAATTATTACTAAGGCCCTTGCATTTAGTCTGATTTCATCTAGTCTTGGCCTACTTTCTTTCTAACCAGAACTTGTGGACATATTTCTTTCATGGATTGAATAAGAACTTTTAGTCAGTGAAAGGAGAACTGTCTGTATCTCCAATCTGCAAGTGTAGAGACTGAGGACAGATCAGGTATGTAACTAACCCAAAGTCACAGTAAGAAAAATACCGCCACACGCATATGCAATGTGACATGCATGAGTGGCTAATCCTACAGGAAAATCCTACTCTTTGGGTTAAGGGGATGGAAAAAGAAATCTTAAGGTTATGAAGCTTCCCAGAGTCAGTTTGCCTGGGCTCATGTCCTAGCTCATTGGGCAAGTAACTTAGCCTGGGTACCTCAGTTTACCATTTGCAAAATGTGCATAATATATTACCCTAAGGATTATAGGGGTTAAAAGAATATAATGTTTTTAGAGCATGCTGGCCAGGCACAATGAACTGTTGATGTTTTCATTGTTGCTTTTGTTGTTTTCCTAAGGGCTTAATACTGGTTCTTTCATTTAATATGCATATCTATTCTTTGAGACAGATAGTACACTAGTCCCCTCTTCTCTGTGGTTTTACTTTCTGATGTTTCAATTACTTATGGTCAATGAAGATCCAAAAATAGGCGAGTATAGGACAATAAGATATTTTGAGAGATAGAGCGATCACATTCATTTAACTTTTATTAGTAGTATATTGTAAATTTTCTATTAATCTCTTACTATGCCTAATTTATAAATTAAACTTTATCATAGGTAGGTATGTATTGGGAAAAACATAGCATATGTAGCATTGGATAATGTCTAAGGCAGCGGTATTAAAGGGTTGCAGCATTAGGAAGGTTGAGAACCACTGGTCTAAGGTTTCAGACACTCATAGGAGTGTGTATGTGTGTGGAGGGGTCTTGGAAAGTATTCCTGATAGATAAAGGGGACTATTGTATTGCTCTTCTTTTCCAGATAAGAATACAAGCTCAGAAATCTTTAGTAATATGGCCAAGGTCACACAGTAAAGTAAGTAGCAGAATGAGGATTAGAATTTGCGTCTGCTTGACCTTGTAGTGAATACCCCTACCACCCAGCTGATTCTTGTTTTATCTTTTGACTTCCAGCAAGGAAGTCATTTGGTATTACCTTGTATCTCCTGTGCAAAAATGACAATAATTGGTAGCCTTGGGAAAGGCTCCATGAATTATTATGATTAAAGACGGTTCAATCCTACATATATGGGAACATCATTCTCCTACAGAGGATCTAATATGAAACCTGCTAGAGTTAACATAGGTGGTTTATACCATAAATGAAGAGATTTACTAGGTAAAAATGTGGGACTTTGGAATGAAGAAAGCAAGCTGTGCCACAGCCAGGGACCATGAATTTGGGGGGCCAGGGTAATGTAGAGCTCTGGTGTAGACTGTATTCTTGCTTCAAAGTTCTTGAGTGTCAGGGGCACAAGCTCCACATCTGGACAATCTCCTCCTTGAGGCCAGGAACCCCATCCATAGTGCCTGAGCCTTCAGTACCTGCCACTCATTGGAAGCTTTATATCTGTTTGGTGCTGATGTTGCGAGTTAAACAAGAGTGGCCACAGGTAGGGTGAGCAGGAATGCTCTGGGCTCTGTTACAGTTCTGCATTTGCCATGGACCCTCCTAGATAAGCTTCTGGTGTGAAAGATAGAGCAGGAGGCCTTTGACACCTAGAGGGTGCTCTAGATAACCCGGGGGCCTGCTTGGCCTGCATTGCCTTTGATGCTCTGGGTTTCTGCTTAGCTGTGAGGGTGTGCTGGAGGAACTGCTCATACTAAAGTGGGGGTTCTCAACAGGATAGTTCAAAATAACTCATGTTGCCTCAAAACCAAGGGTAATAAATAGCCTTGGAGCTGTCCAACTCCACTTGGAATCTTCTCTTCTCCTATCCCCACTCTTTAAAGGCTGGAAAACAAAGCAACACCCCACAAACCAAAATAAATAAGTAGCCAGATCGTTCTGCAGCAACAGTCTGATGTATTTCTTTCCTTTCCAAAAAAACCTTTTCCTTGGCTTTGATCTACTTCAGTGACTACTTCACCAGAGTTATTTAATGATGAACTGAGCTTGACAGTACCTCTGGTGGAAAAGCAGTTTTCAGAATTTACCCATATAGTTTTATACCATGAAGCCTGACATAGATACTAAAAATACTGTTTCTAAATAGCCAAGCAAACTGTGAAAGCTGACGGGTTTCAGGCAACGGTTCACTTAGTCCTTACTGCTTACCTATGTCATGAATTAATAGTAGACGTCTAGAATCCCACATTCAAAACTTTAAGAGAGGGATTTTCAGTGATTGAATTTTATTTGCATATTTGAGAAAGTTATTAGCCTTCTAGCCTTTGGTTCTTTGTTAGTGTTGCAGAGATCACACACCTGTAATTACAGTGCCCATGGAGACTTGAACAGCATCAGAAAGGGATTCTGTGGGACCCCAGTCTGACAAAGGTCTTTTTCTGCCAGACTTTTCAGAGCATTTAGTAAGTTGTTGTGTACAATGAATCTCCACAGGGGCAGGGTGTCCAGAGTTTCCCAGGTAGTTTTACCCACAGAGCAGCTGCAGAACCAGCCTGGCAGGAAACAGAAGCGAAGTACCGCAGTGTGCCCTCTGGAGCTGAAGGAACTCAAGGACATTTTAGAGAATCACACAGCCTGTGTAAGAAGAGAGTCCTAAGAACTCACCAGAAGATTCTGGCAAACACCTGGTTGTTGTGCTATTTGATAAAACAAAAGCAGAATCAAATAGGGTATAATCAAGAAATACTTAAAGGTCTAGAGATCAACAAACGTAAGTTCTGGTCTTAGCTCTTTCCCAAATTATATAACTGTGACCTCTCAGGTTCTTTTCCCCATCCCTAAAATGTGACATTTGTTGCAAGATCATCTCGGATAATCTCTCACTCTAGAATCAGCCAACCCAGGATCAGTGGCCCCTATTAACATAGCTATCTTACTAATAATCATGTAAGACCCTGGGCTGAACAAGAGACCAGCGCAGCTCTGCAGCAGAGCAGCCTGAGCAAGCAGGCAAGGAGGGCAATGTCCAAGTCTGGCCTCTACTCAGACAGCATCCACATTTGGGAATCCATCATGTCCTGGCGACAACTTGAAGGTCCTGTTTATAGACACATCATGCCAGTGATAGATCACTATTGTGTGATTAGTTGGAAAAGACCTGTTCTGTTCAAATGCATCATAATCTTTTAGGTTACACACATTTTTTTAAAAAAAAAGCATTTTGAGTGAAATGTGGCTTTGCCATTTCAGAATATGTTTTGATTTCTCTCCCCTTTTATTTATTTTTACAACTTTTTTTTTTTTTTTTTTTTTTTTTTCCCCAAGGATCAGTTCATACTTCAAACATTGGTTTTAACACAGCAGGAGATGAGGCTCCAAGCCTTTGCCCAGTGAGTCAGCAGGCAAATCCCTCCCCTCCTCTGGGCAGGCTCCACCCCCTCCTCTGTGAAGAAGGGTGGGGGGACTGTAATCTCAGCCCTCTTTTTCCTTGTTTTGGAGATGTTTCCATAGTATTATATACTTTCTCCTGTTGTAACAGTTAAGAGTATTTGAATTATAATTTATTGACTCTTTTGGCTGCCTAATTGGACACCCAGCTCCTTGAGGGTAGAGACTGAATCTGGTTTATTTTGGCAGTCATCTTTTTTACAACAGGATTTAATGAAAAAGTGGGCGGTCTGGTCTTGCCATAACATCTGATTCCTCCAATAGCATCATCTTAGCTGTTGTCAAGTCAGAAATTGTTATCACTCTCCTTGCTTACTTTTAAGTCCTGCTGCAGTACAGTTGTTATAGAGGATTAAACATCATACTTACTACAACAGCCACCAATCAATTCGTGTCTCGCATGATCATTTATGCGGTCACAACAGTTATTCCTTCTCAGGCTTTGGAACCCTCTGTAAAGGGAGTCACCCCAGTCATTGGTTCTGACAATAATGATCATCCAAGGGCACTGTGGAAACAGTCAAGCCTCCACCAGAACCTTCTCAGTCTTAGAGTCTTTTCTCATGCCCCAGGGGCTGTTGTGGCCCTCTGGTACCCAAGTGTCCACCTAGGTCACAGAATAAGGGTGGATGTATTTTCTAGTGTTGCCTGGACCTCTCGCCAGCTGTGATTGTGTGAACCATTTATCCACTGATGTATTTAGTTAGCATTAGTCTCTCCACAGTGGAGAGCATCATTGCTCAGTTTCTAGACTAGGAGACCTGGCATACAGTAATCCTCCATAGATGTTTGTTGAGTGAATACCCGAGGGACCAGCCCGGGTCCCAGGAAGGCCAACGGAAGGATCTCTCTAAAGCCCACTTCTCGCTGCATGCCTGTCATAGCACCAAACTGGAAGCTGTTTTCTTGCTCTTAGATGACTTCAGCATGGAATGTCTTTTAAAACAGCACTGACTTTTGGCCTTATATGAAGTGTAGTGCAAGTGTATGCTGGTGGGCAGATTTTGTTGTGCACTCCTCAAGGGCCAATCCCTGGGGGAAGGTGGTGCTCTTCAGCTTGGCAGAAACAGCTCAGAGGTATCCCAGAGTGGTGTAGGCCAGAAATAGGTCTTCTTTCAAATTTCAGTTGTTTTCTCAGAATAGGAAATTAGCCTATTGGAACCAGAATATTTGGGAGTTTTTCACCCAGTATTTGAAACGATCAATTTAAATGGCCAGATCCCAAGGTCTAAAAGAAATAAAGTTGGAAGAAATCCCACAGTGAGCTTCCAGCCTTGGTCCTGATGCAGCTTCAGGTTTTCTAGGAGTGATTAACAATGATCCCTGCTCCCAGTGCTGGGGCTCACTGCCTCCGGGTCTCTGCTGGGCACTTTGTGAGCATGGCCTCTTAAGAAGACTCGTCCTGTAGCTATTTCTTCCACTCCACAGATGTGGAAACTGAGGCTTCTAGAGGGAGTCACTGGCATTGCTCGGGCTTAATTTGATACCAGGAAGGATGAGAAAGGATGAAAAAAATTGTATAACCTGGGAAAAAGTATTTTGAGTCCTAAGGATAGTCTTACTGTCATTGAAAAGATTACATTTTTTTTCCCTTGAAATTTCCTAGAAGGTAGATGTTTCTGCAAAAATTTAGAATCACAGAGCCGTTAACATTCCCCATGCTGTCGTTCTGCGGCCCTAGGCATCCACTCAAGATGGGAGCATGAATCTTCATTCTTGGCCCAACTCTTTCAAACTTTTTTCATTTTAAGCCATGCAAAAGAAGGGAAATCTAAATCTCAATACATAAGCAGATAATGAGATCATTTCTTTGATTAAAGAGGAAAGATATTGGCCTTACTTACTGTTTAAAACAATATTCCCATCTGTATTGTCTCTTCCCTCACACATCACTGATCCTGGGGGGATCTGTCCAGAGAAACGTAAATGTCTGTAGGTTTTTCAGCCTCTACCTCATATTAAGCATCTGGGGACTTTTGTAAGAATTACCGGCCCAAGCCTGCCCCATTCTGTGCCAATGAGATGATACAATTAATATTAACCCAAACGCAGGACTTCCCAGTTATCACTCGTTTATCCCTGTGGGTGTCATCCCACCCCTGGTCTCATCTGCCAAGGTAATTCTGAATACAGTTTGTCAGTGGCACATTGAAGCTGTCCCTTGTGGTACCCATAGGTTTGATGTGTCTTTCATGTCAGCTGGCCTGTCAGTAAGATTCCTTTGATGCTTGGCTAAAATCAGTCTATGACAAATACATGGACGGATCTAGCAATTATATTGCAAAGTAAGTAAACAAAGTGGGGTACCAGTGAACTTATTAGTACCTGCCGGGCATATCTGTCCTAAGGGCTCCAAACTGATGATAGATGTGATCATCACCATGTAATTAATTGTCTCTTATTTTCTGAAAACCAAGTCATTTGTGTAGGTATTTCCCCCCCCCACAGTTTCTACGATATCATTCCATGCTCAGGAGACACATGTGTGTAGGACCTTAGGCAGTTCCTTATTCATCAAGCCTGGAAATGGACTCAAGTAAAGTCCTTTCCTATAATTACTGCTCCGCATTGGGCTTCTGTTTCCCTTTGCCAGGATTCTTTATGGCCACACCCCAGCCTCACGCCCTCCAGACCCCACCACTCCCAGCACCACCAATTTGAATGTCTTTCCATTTTTTTTCTTTCTTTTTTCTTTTAACCTTCAGAAAGACGAAAAATAGAAGTTGAATAAATCAGAGAACTTCCTCAACTTCCTTTTCCATAGAAAGTAAAATGAAATGTACTTTAAATGGAATTAAATGGAAATCCTCCTAAAGGTAGAGTAGATCACCAGAGAATTTAGAAGAGAAAAATGTTCAACTATTTGTATTATTTTATAAGGGGGGGCTATTATAAGAAATCCCAATTTGATGTTAAAACAACTCCTTCATCTGATCTGAAATAGTTGATAGTACTTTTCCCAACTCAAGGAAGTCCCATTTGTTCCCGAGGCTGAATATCCACTGTAGATAACAGATGCAAGTAAAGGTGTGTGAGAAGCTTGCCTAGTCCTGTGTCCCAGGGCCAGAGGAGTTAACCTCTCTGCTACCAGTAATCAAGCTACTGGTAGGAATCTCTTCCAGTTGTGGAGATGGTTCATAGGGTGGGCCATTTTAGCCTCATCTGCAACCATTTTATTGATGACTGATACTGCATTTAAGGAGAAAATGCAAATGGTTATTTTAGCAAAGTTAGAATGGTTTTCTTCCATATTGGATTTCAGTAGATAATCTGGTTTGTCATTTGGGGAAAAGACAATGCCTTGTGTTTGCATAGCACTCTAGATTTTCACTCTCAGCTCTACAGTCACCTGTGACTGTGACAAGGTTTGGGCTCACTGTCTCCATTTCAGATGGGAGGTAATTGGCACCCAGGTGTGGCAGAGGACCTTCCAGGGGCTGCCTCAAAGTTTTGGCCCAGCTCTTTCCAAAGGCCTAGAACAGCAGTGAGACAGTGTTGCATTTGTTTGGTAGATGTTTTGATAGGCTTTTTGTTTTTTTCCAAGTATCTGATCTGAGCCAGTCATGCATTTCTCTATAGAATGTTCATTGTAGTTTATTTAGGTTCCCTTGTACATTTTAGGGCAAATAGCCAAGTTCCCCCTTCACCCATTTCCTTTTTCAAGAAGAGTCAAGAGAACAGGCTCATAGCTTCTCCTGGGCCTCATTCTTTAGAGTTTGACTTAAATATGTATAACCAGTGAGTCTGAATACATTGTCAAATATTCCTGGAGTCTTGCCTCTCTGAGACACTTTGTGCATGCTGCAGTCGTGGGTCAAAGTCATTTCCCTTTCCGATGGCATAGCCACAAACGCTTGCCTTAATCCCACAGATCTGCATGATCCTGCAGATTTACTCCAGCTCACATTGATACACTGTTAAATTATTACCCTGGTTGGGTAGAGGAAGGTTAAAATGTCTTACAGATGGAAAAATGAAGCCTTTGCCACAAGAAAAGAGGTGACAACTTCCTTGTCAAATAATGTGTTTTATAATAATATAATAATGTGTAGGATTTGTAGATTGATTCTGCCTTGAAATTTCAGCAGGGCAGGCAGGGTTGAAGTGGAAGAATTGTAGCAGTCTCTTTCAAACAGCTTTCTCATTTGTTTATTCATTCAACAAACATTTATTCAGCAGCTGCTATGAACAAGATGCAGCTCTCTCTCCCAGATGGCACCCTGCAGGGGAGAGAGGACCATGTGACAGCTGGTGGGTCTGAGGTGTAAACAAGGTGCCGTGGGAGCTGAAGAAGCCTAGGGAGTTGGCAGGAGATGTCCCTGCAGGGATGGGTGGCCCCCAAAATTGCTGGGGTTGGGGGCTCACAAATTCTATTTATATTATCTCCAGGCTATAAGGGCAGTCCTGCCCCAAAAGGGTCTCCAGCAGAGACTGACAAGGTTATGTGGGGATTCTGGAGTTCTCGTTTTGGTGTAGATCAGAAGGTAAAGTGGAAGGGTGAGGGGGAGCATATCCTCATGCAAGAGAGAGATGGGGGGCCAGAAGTAAAGTGGAGGCGGTAGGGTACATGAGGGGCTGAGGGGAGGCAGAGTTCAAACAGACTAATGGGACTCAAGGACTTGATGTGAATGGGGAGGCAGGGGGACACCTGGGCTTTGAATTTGGATAACTTGCTGCTACTTACTAAGAGAGCGAAGTGCAGAAGGCCGATGCCTGGGCCAGACAGCGGGAAGAACGATGGCAAGTCTTAACTAGGGTAAGGTGAATATGGAGCATCTCAGGGGGACAGAGAAGAGAAGCCTGGAATATAGAGAAAAGTCCAGGGCTTGTCAGCCTACTGGGAAGGGCCACGGTGTGTGTTTGTTTCATGATACGGCTATGCACTGTGAGGATGCAGCTTGGGCCAACCACAGCCCCCACACAAGCTCCACAGCTTACAGCTGCCAGACTTGTTGACAGCCTGTTCAATGAGGAAAAACCCACTGATCACGTACTTGATTGTTACGGCAATGTCAAAGTTTCTAGGAGCTTACTTTCCATTTTACTGACCTCATCAGGGACTGGCCCTAGTCCATGGGCCCACTTTGAGTAGCACTGGTCTGGACTTTCGTAGGTGCGTGTGAGATGAGGACCCTGATTTGGAAGTTATCATCAGAAGAGGAAGCTGAGGGGAAGTTGTGCCGGGGGATGGTTGAGGGATGGGGGATGGGAAATAGTGACCCAACTGCAAGTGCCAACATCTAAGACAGGGGTTGAGACGTTTTCTGTGAGGGTTTGTTAATATGTTAGGTTTTGAGGACCACATGTAGTCTCTGTCACCACTACTCTGACCTTGCAGGGCCAAAGCAGCTATACTAGGTTTCTCAGTTTCAGCACTACTAGATTTGAGGCCAGGTAATTCCTTGTTTTGCGGGAATCTCCTGTACATTGTAGGATATTTTAGCATCATTCCTGGCCTCTATGCACTAGGTGCCAGTAGCACCACCATTCCCATTCATGAAGATCAACAATATCTCCAAACACTGCCAAATGTCAAAATCAGCCTCAGCTGAGAACCACTGAGCTATAGATACTGCATAAATGAGTAGCCATAGGTGTGTTTTCAATAAAACATTATTTACAAAAACAGGCAAGGGACCAGATTTGGCCCAACTACTGTAGTTGGTAGACCTTTGACCTAAGGGATAGGAAGAGGAAAAATTAAAGAGTTTATTCAGTAAAATTTGAGGACTTCTGTGTTCCCAGCTCAACGGGAAGTTCTATAAGTGATCCAACATAAAGAGAAAGAGACTTACCCAATAGTAGCTCTCATTTGTAGCACTTTTGCTTACCTTGTTCTTTTTGAGCTTACCACCTACCTAGAGATATCAGATATTAAAATCAAAGAACCAGAAAACAGGAAAATATAACAAATCACATAATGAAAATTCTATGGAAACTCTAAGAAAATCCCCAAGCAAGACAGTAGTGCAGCTGGATTACGTGAGGTGAATTCGAGATTTCCTCCAGGAAGGAAGTGACTGAAGCAGGTCTCAGAGGATGTTATGAATAGTGGTTGAAGGGAAGAAAGTGGGAGAACAGTCCATATAAGGAACACAGGGTTCTTGGTTTCAGAAAAGAGGGAAGCGTAGTGTCAATAGCAAGGGAAGGCAGCTATTGTCCCTGGTGAAAGCCGTGTGACTGCGCTGTCCCACGCACAGGTTTCCTCTGGGAAAAGAATTAACAGCACTTACCTAACACTATTTTCTAAGAACAGGATGTTTGTTTTTCTCATTGAGGTTTGGGGGCCTTTATTGCTTTAAATTTTTAATCTTTTGACTTTAACCATATAATCCAGAACCCTTGTGAGATTCTTTTTAATAATAGCAAAAATATTGAATAGTCCTAGTGAGTTAGAGCCAGAGGAGCCCTTTTTACTCATTCTTGGTTTCTGACAAGGTCAGGTTAACGTTTCTGCCTTGTATCGATTTTGAAATCTTAGTGTGTCATTTCCTCTTGGTGCAGCTGGACTTCAAGACAGAAAATCCCTCAAGACAGACTTCAAGACAGGTTAGCAGTCCTCACATCACCAAAGGGGCAGTGACGATGAGTTATAGAGGAAACCCTAGTTGCGCCACAGTTTGGTTGATTGCCGGAGACGTGGGCTTCACCTAAGACTATTTCCTTTGGAGTTTGGTGGTGTTGTGAAAAAATAAATTAATGGATTAATTGATTAAATAAAATACAAAATAAGACTGTTTGTTAAGAGGTATATTCTAAGTGTTTCAAGGTATAATATTTCCCTGCCTGGCTCATAGCAAGTCCTCAGATGTTAGCTGTTATTCTTCACTTGTAAGTTCCTTAGAGAACCAGGCATGTCAGATTTGCCATGTTCCAGAAAGTCTCTAGACTTGTACGAGGGGCTGCACCCTGGGAACAAACCAACCCATCTGTCACCAGACGGCCTAAGGGGGCTTGTGGATAGAACACTTGTAAATTTGAAGTTCATTGTGTTCCTTGTGTTATGGGAGGCAAAAAGATAAGCCCCAGCTCATGCTGACAGAAGAGCTTTATGTTTGTATACAGACAAGTATACAAATACTACTATTGGGGAGTCTTGCCGTGGAAGTGAGGTGATTATGGAATGGCTACCAACAGATTCCAAGCATGCCCAGTGCTGGCTGGTGTGATAAGGAGAAGTTATCAGCCCATCCAAAAGACATATGATTGCAGAGGGCCCTAGCAGGATGGCATGGCAATCCCATATCTGTCCCTTCACCCTGTTGGAAAAGTAGAGTATTCAAAGGACCTAAATTTGAGGAGGTGGCATAAAGGCCAAAGACTAACAACTCGGCTTTCTCAGGTGGTCTGGGTCGAGTGACCATTGTCTGAATTTCTGGATGCTTGTCAACTTGTTATTTTGGATCATTTGATTTTACTATTGCCAGAATTGGAGTTTTGCATGGAACAACTATTAAATGAGAGTAGTTCGTTGTGAACAAGAAAGCAGCTTTGCACGTTTCATGTTTTTGAGCAGAGTTTAGAATGAATATCTTCACTGAATATTGCTGAAAACTTCAGCAGTAAGTTCTTTTCCTGTATTGTTACTGGCCTTATAGCATCGCAGACCAACTGGGATGCAGCAGTTAGGGAGGCATGCAGGCAATTCACCGCGGTGGCCTTGTGAGATTCAGATCCACCACGCGAGAGTGCCTGCTGGGTGCTTCTGTCCAGCCCTGGGGGTGAGTCTCCAGGAAAACTAATCATATGTGAACCAGGTGTTCGAGAACCTGTCCTCTTCCTGCTTTGCTATAACTGTCAGGGAGCAGTGTCATTACAGAGACCTCCCCAGTAACTTGCTTTTATAGGGAAACAGGCCCTAATGGCTTGTCTTCAAAACTGCAGCCTTAGTACTTTGGGAGATGCATGTTCTGGCTTCCAATTTTGATCTTTTGAATTAAATGCTGTAATTGCAAGGCATGTACGCAAATTAGCAATGAGTCTCCCCTGTGGTATGTGTGGGTCTCTATATAATCACAGTTGTAAAGAATAATAAATTCAAGCTGTGGTTGAGTCATAAATGAGAAGTCCATTTATAAATAATGGAAGGTCAAATGTATCAGACTTTCTGAGAGGGCCTGTAAAATGCGACCTGCTCTGTCTGGCTAAGTTCATTTACATGACCACGCTGAACAGCTGGGAGCCCAGCTAATAGTTTCACAGTTAGAGCTATGTCCTCAGTTTAGATGATATGGGGAGAGGATACAGAATCTAATAATAGAACAGGCATCTTCTTATCTCAAATGGGTGGAGTAAAACAGACTTAAAAAATATGCAAAGTGTCCCCTTCAAGATGCTAGTTACTGGGTATTCATTCTCTGGTTACAAGTTTTCGTTTAAGTTCAAAGGTAAATTTCTACCAGATTTTTTTCCCCTTGAATTTTAAAAGTCTTTGTCTGATTTGGAGAAGCCCTCCTCCAGAGGTTTGCAAAATGACTGGCATGCCTGCTCACGTTGTAGTAATGTTTTAGTGATTCTGATTCCAAAGCTTGGCTGCTTGTCTCACTACGAGGAAAAACACAGCGGTGTTCAAACAGAAAGCCTCTTCAAGGCAAAGTCTGTGAGTGTTTTTATGTGGGAATGTGACTTGGGACCACAAGGCAAGTTGGCAGGGATGGTGTCCCCATCTAGGAGACTCAGGATGAACAGGGGCCTGACAACCACCCTTCCTACACTTTGCTCCCCCTGTGAGGTCCTGTCCCGTGGCCATACGTACTGTCCGCTTTTGCTCTCTCCACAGCAGCCTGTTTCATCCTTCCACCCAGAAACCTGGGTTCTTCCTCAGAAAAGCCAGAGTCTGTCTCTTTGTAGTTTCTGCTTGGTGGCTCTAGGGCTTCACAAAACAAGTTAATCCCTTTTTCATTATAATTAAACGAATCCTTCAGATCCCTAAAGATTAGGTGTTTTTGTGTGTTTTTTGGTCTTTTTATTGGTTTGCTTTAAGCTGCTCTACTCCCTCAGCTGCTTCTCACATGTCCCCACCAAGTTCCTTCACCTCCCAGGCCCCCTTCTCAGAACATGTAAGAACATGTTCCAGGTAGCCTTTATCCCTTCTAAATGTGGAGCCCAGGCTCCAGTACAGTTTTCTGGAGGCTGAGCACAATGGCCTTGCTGTCTTCTCCTGGTTGGCAGCAGAGAGAAGCACCCCAGAGGTGTCTGGTGGTGGGGAGGTGGTGGAGGGTGCTTGGCCCCTTCCCGTTGTTTCTGATAGGGAGGAAAAATAGCTTAATGTCTTGGTATGGGGCTCAGTTGTGCAGTGGTGCTGTGCTGGGCGCTCGAAGGAAGGACCTCCAGATACAAACTGTGCTAAGGCAGAGCGATAAATGATGGCTTGTCCTTGAAGGCTGTGACAGCCAGGCCAGAAAGGGAACATGGTGCACAGGCTCACTTTCTGCAAGTAGGAGAAAGGAAAAAGTCCACAGGCCCCTCAGGGTCGCAGCGCCCCTCACCCCACCTGCCATTGTTCTTCATACATGTGTGTTTTATATTAACATTGCAACATTTTTGCAAGATGCAGAAATTTTTTCACCCTTTCTCTCCACTAAGAATTACTCTCTAAACATTAGTAGGCAAACCAAATATTCCTTCCTTAAAAGAAATGGATTTTTTTTTTTAGCATCCCAGCCTCTTTGTTCTTTTCAGGGACCTGTGAGTTACCACTGCTGTCAACTCTAAGGTGTCAGTCCTTCACACTTTAACCCCTGTCTTTCCCTTCTCCTTATTGCTACCCTGTTTGGGTATTTTCAGCATCATTCTGTTTACCAATAGGATGGTAAGGAAATGAAGCAAAGGACCATTTCAATTATTTTCGTAATTGAATTATTATTGCTGTGATTATCTCTGTCAGTATCACTGTCATTTATGCTTAAGTCAGTCACAAGAAACTAGAATTGTCAAGCCTGCTGCAGGAATGAAAACTTGGCTCTCTGCCTTTGTCATCGAAATGGTGGCTACAACTTCCTCTCAGGTCCTTTTGTGTCATGAAACTCTCAGATTTCTCACAGGAGCCTGTAAGTGGGAGTTTGTCTGCAGCTGGACTCTGTGCCCACACCTTTATGTACCGGACGTTCTCTCTGACCTTGACAGAGAGTGATAAGAGGCTGACTGGTGAGCTGGATCCTTCTCTTGGGAAATCTTTTTTCTCTAGTCCCCAAGAGCTGGCATGTTCTTGTTTGTTCACCAAGAATCTAATTTCCAGGTGAACGTTTTGCAGTGTCATCTAAGAGGAGCAGACCCTGATCCTAGAACTAGAAGGGGTTGAACAGTTGTGGGAAGATGAGGTTTCAGGGTAAAGGGAAGAGAAGAGTTTCTGAGAAGGGGCCATGCATAAAAACCCTCCGTCCGTCTGTCTTAGGTTTGGGGAAGATAGCAGGAACGGAGAGGCATGACAGCAGTGCAGGAAAGCCAAAGAGACAGAGCAGAGTGAAGACTTGGTTGCTGGAAAGGAATAAAGGGTAGGGAGAGCAGAGGCCCAAGAGAGCATCCCATCCAATTGGGATGGCTCAGTGTACATGAGTCCTTGCTGATGGTAGAGTCTTGACTATACACAAAGCTAAAATCCCCTTCCTCTGGCTCCCAGGACACCCAGGGGGGCTCGCTCCTGGGCTAATAATTCACTTCCGGCCTGCAAGCCCTTCTCGTTAGCTCTTCCTTCTCTCTTGTCCCCTCTTCCTCCTATAAGCAGGTCTATCTCCCTTCTGAGCAGAGAGCAGGACCTGGTGTTCCTGACTCAGGCTTTCCTGCTCTGATTCACGCCTTGCCCTGTCTCCTGCCACATTGGTCGGCCACCAGCAGCCTCCTGGAACGATGAGGAGGGTAGGATTTCATGACACAGCACATAGGGCTGCTCTGCAGTAGAAGGTTATCTGTGGCACTCACCACCACCCTCCTGACCACGTGCTTTCCACCTCTTGCCCTTTCTCATTTTCCACTCGACTAAAAATGCTTCTCTTCTGAGATCTTTTCCATTCCGCATCCATCTGGATGTTGCTTCTTCACAAAGACCTGATCACAGAAGGAAGAAGTGATCAGTCTGTCACTTGGCCAAGCTCAGATGGGACGTAGCTTAGCCCTCTTGTGAGGGCCTCATAAGTCCACATGCTGCCATCCCCAGCGTTGCTTTTGAACACATTTCCCTGTAGAGATGGTGGCATTATGACCAGTAACTCATGGATGGATTCAATAGGCTTTTCAGGACCTAAGGACTTTGTATAAAATTGGCTCTTTTAGAAAATGTAATTGGAATCGTATTCATTCATTTATTCATTCATTTATTTTTGACACAGAGTCTCACTCTGTCACCCTGTGTAGAGCTATGGTGTCACCATAGCTCACAGCAAACTCAAACTCCTGAACTCAAGGGATCCTCCTGCCATAGCCTCCTGAGTCACTGGTACTATAGGTACACACAACCACATCCAGATAGTTTTTCTATTTTTAGTAGAGAGGGGTCTCACTCTTGCTTAGGCTGGTCTCAAACTCCTGAGCTCAAGTGATCTACCACCTCAGCCTCCCAGAGTGAACTAGTCCAGTGCCCAGTGCCCAGCATATAGAGAGGCCCTCAATACATATTGAGCATTGCATTGATGGCTGCTGCTTGCCAGGGAAGAAACCACCCCATTAGGTTTCCATATAAGCAATTGGCAGAGAAGAAGTTGAAAGAGCAGTCAGCCTGGAAAGGGAAAGGGATAGAGCTGCATGGATTTAGCCCAAAATATCCAGAAGGGAAAAGAGGAAGTGGTCAGTGTAAGAAGCCATTGGCTATGGGTTGCCTCTCCTGGGATTCAGTGTGGTTTCCCCTGAGCTGGAGAAGGGAAGATAACATTTGAGGTAGAGAGACTAGACCAGAGCCACCAGTGTCACAAACATCAAATCATCTAAAGCTGAAAAACTGGCATTTTTGTCCAAAATGTCGTTTTTTTTTTTTTGTTTGTTTGTTTTTGGTAACTTCAAAGTATTTGGGAGTTCTTGGGGCTAGCATGTAGTGGATACTCGATGCAAGTTATGATTGTTAAACCCTAGAAAGCTATACCCCTGGCATGCAGTGCATGTGATGTGAATATGTGTAGAAAGAACGAGAATGCCTTTGAAGGGGCAGCTGCTGTACCCTCCCTCTTTGCAGAATCCACTGTCTGCAGTTTAGGTCACCAACTGTTTTCTTACCATTTTTCTTATTTTGGGCCATGTCTCACCATACTATAGACATAAAACCTAACTTTAAGCAGGCAGAGCAAGCCCCTGACTCATGACTATGGCTGGGCAGGGAGTGGAGTGACTGACGGCCAGGGCCTGGCCAGCACCTTGCTCCCTGTCAGGTCCCGACCTGGAGGCCTAAGGACTGGGCCTTGCTCCCTGTCGTCTCAGGGGGCAGCAGGCATTTCCCCCACCCCTTTCTTTTCCTCCTTACTGCCCCAAATTCTCCTTTTTGTGAGTGATCTAGACAAAGGGGTAAGGAGCTGCTCTCTGGCTACGTCTTTCTGGGATATTTCTTTTTCATAATTTAGAACACCCTGCCCCAGGCCCTGGCCTCATACAACCCTGGCTCCACCAGCTGGCCACAAGCAGCCCTCCGTGCCCTGAGTTGTGGTGAACACACTGTATCTTTCCATGGCAGCTGCTGTCCTGGCCATGTGGCCTGAAGACGCCACTCCAGTGGACAGCTGCTGCTTGGGGCTGTGCAGCTGTTGCTGTAGGCAGGCAGTCAGCCACACCGTGCCCAGAGAGGCAGGAAGGCCACCTCAGGGTGTCAGGGGCTCTAGGCCAGTCCCAGGTATTGTGCACTTAAATAGGAAGGAAGTTCTGATGTTTTAGCAGGAAGACTCTGAGTTTCAACTGTTGTTACTGTGACGAGAACCCAATTAGCACTAAAACAGAGACTGTCAGGACCCACAACTGTGCCAGGCTTGGCAGCCCATGTTCAGCCCACCCTGCATGGGCTCAAACCTCCTCTTGTTGCCTCAGCTTCCTCCCACACCCAAAGCTGAGGTCTGGCTCATTGTTCTTGGCCTTCTGAGGCCCAGGTTGCTGATGCTGACACACTGGGCAAGCCACTTTCCTAATAGAGTGAGTTGCTGCTATGCCAGAGGGTGGTGAATAGTAGTTCCTGTCACCTGCCACTGGTGAGTAAACTTAAAACTCTTGATGAAAAGGAAGAAATACGAGGCAGATGCAGTCAGCCTCTAGCTGCTTAAGAGCAAATGTGGCTCCTTTCAAGCCACACCAACCCAAACCTAATCCAGCCTGTGGAGTATTTATTTGCACAGTCTGCAGCTGAGGGGGGGAGAGGGGTGATGAGCGCCTGACAGGAGAGGTCACAGCAGAGCCATTGGGAGAGTTCCTGCTGTGAGGAAGGTGGTAGCTTCTCCTGTCAGCTGATGCAGCTGGAGGAGTGGAGGATTGTTTTCAAGAGATAAGAGTATCTCATCAGTAAAGGAGGGGCCAACACCTCCAACACAGCCTTCCAGCTAGTCACTTCTAATCTTATCACATAGTTTTGAAGGGAGAACTGTGTTCATTTTCTATGCTGATAACAAACTACCACAAACTTTCACAAACTTTAGGGCTTACAAACTCACAGTTTCTAGATGGGGCTAAGGTCTAGGGTCTCACTGATCTGTAATCCAGGTGTGGGCCGAGGTAGTGGTCTCATCAGAGGCTCAACCGGGGAAAGATCCACTGATCTGAGCTCCTTAACACTATTGGCATAATTCATCTCCACAGGCCCTCTCACAACATCCTGCTTATTTTTTCAAAACAAGCAAGGGGGGGAGGGTTGAGGGGGTTCCTCCCTCTCCAGCTCAGATGGAAACTTCTAACCTAATCAGGGAGTGACCTGATATATTCTGTTGGTTAGAACCAAGTTACAGGTTCCACCCACAGAGGCATTAACACCAGGAGGAAGATCCTAGGAGCTCCCATAGAATTCTGCCTACTTTTAGTGGGTGAGAAAAAGGGTAAGAGACAAGCCTTATCAGCCCTATTTCAAAAGTGTTCCCAAGTGAAGGCTCAACCTATTAAATGTGATCACAATGTTTTTTCTTTGAAATGAAGCAGTTTTATTCTTTTCTTTCTATCTCAGAATGCCTCTAAATACAGAAGTCCTTGATAGCCCAGTACTCTCTGCCACAACTTGATTCCAACGCTAGCTCTTTGGTTTACTTGCTATATTGTTATTATAAAAGGGTGAATTTTTTTTTTTTTTTTTTTTTTTTTTTTTTTTTGTCAGGGAGTGACCATTGAAAAGAAATTTTAGAAACTTGTGAATGGATTGCCG
>CAUYPK010023061.1:0-24602 GCA_963574355.1 Loris lydekkerianus
GGCCAAACGTGTTGGGTGCCGCCCCCAAACCCGGGTGGTGGCATGTAAAAACCCACCCCGGCCAAAAAACACAAAAAAAAAAAAAAAAAAAAAAAAAAAAAAAAATATATATATATATATATATATATATATATATATATGGAGGCATACAGCCGGACTTAGAAAAAATCAGGGATTTTTAACTAAATATGAAAATCTATAAAATATGTATAGTATGCCTTCATTTGAAAATATATATAGAATGCATAAAAGTATGCATTTTGTACATGTTTTTTTTTTCTTTTGTTTTGTTTTGTTTTTTAAAAACAAACCCTAGAATGATAAGCACTGAGCTGGTAACAACGTCCAGCCCCAGACGTGAAGCATAAGTACATGATAGGAAAATGTTTTATTTTTAAAATGTTTACTTCAGATTCTATATATTTTAGTAAAAAAATCTTAAACTTCTTTTTTGAGAAACTTGCACCATATTATGACTAAAGTCACACTTAATTCAGCTTAGAGATAAAAGTGAAAATAAAGTGAAGAACACAGATAAGGAAGCTTGAAATAGGTATAATTCTTAATTTGTCTAAAAGAAGGGAGGAAAAGGACCGTGCTTGAAATACATGAATCAGCAGGCTCTTGAAAATTAATGGACAAAGATGAGCTTGTTATTTTAGGACATATGTCCTTTTTCTAAAGCCATCAGGGTTATGGGGCTTGAAAATATATAAAACAGCCCATAGATCAGATTGTAGCTGAAAGGATTCATGCTTGCATTTAGTTATGAAGTTCAAATTGGAAGCTGTTCAGGCAGAAAACTAATAGAAATGGGTGATAGCTAATTAACCTAAGGCTTCAAAGTAATTGCTCTGCAAGAAGCAATTTAAAAGGGACCTTTGTTTTATTTTTATTTATTTATTTATTTATTTATTTTGAAAATCATAAAATGTCCTGTTTGACTTTTGGTGCATAAACAATATTGATTTTTTTTTTTTTTCTTTTTTAACTTCTACCTGATTCAACTTCCTGGTAAGTTTATAAAAGGGGAAAAGAATAATAAGAGCTATGCTTCATATCACATACCGAATAGTCTAGGCTTTAGGACTTTGCATGTAATGTAGAGATAATAGGAGATTTCTAAACCCAGTTTGGTTCAGTGGATAGGATATATTGGTTATATATTATATTGATTATACCTCAGTCCTGAGACACAGTCCTTACCACCGGAGCCCGCAGAGTCAGCTATGTTAAAGCATATAGCTGTTGAGTAGAGAAGTGGTTCCCCAAGCAAAAGCAATGCACCATTGTAAAAAGAATACAGAAAGAATGCATGGCATCCGAAAGCAGCCTCTATTTTCCATAGTTTACAACTCTGCTCTCTAATCTTACTTTTCAAAAATATCCATGCTTACATGAAATAGACTATTTCCTTTTTTAAGAAAGGAGCCCCAGATTTCCTGCATTTTCTACAACATCCAGATCCCAAGAAAGCTTATTTTTAAATAGTATGGAATTTCCTCCAAATTAGTTCAGTCTTTCTGATTTACAGCTTCCTGGCTCTTAAGCTTGATGTGAGACCTGCAGATGAGGACAATCCACTTGGGTGAAGTGTTCTCATCAGAACTTCCAACCCTGGATACCTGCCTCCAGATCCAAGCTTTATTAGCTTGTAATCTATAGGAACGCTAGGACCATCTTCTCTCACGGTTATAGATCAGTCTTAGGGTTTTACATTTTAAATTAGAAGGGTGAACGGCGGGATCACACCTATGGTGCATATTGCAAGGGTACATGTCAAATCTATTAAGTGTAGAGTATAAATGTCTCAACACAATAATTAAGTAAACAAGGTGAGGTATATATTAACCAGTGCGATGTAAGCATTCCTAATTCTATATAAAATCAGCACATTGTACTCTATAAATGCATTAATGTATACATGATCTTTGTGTTTATGATTTAATAAAAAAAGACAGAGACTTAAAAAAAAATAAATTACACAGTATGACTACATAAAAAATTTGCTCAAGAAATTCAAGTTTTCTAGGTCATCTCTAGGAATCATGTTCTGTTACTTAGACATCCCACCAAACAAGCACAGAAGTTCTTTCTTCCTTTGTATGTTTTATTGTTGCTTATTTTTAATTTGTATAAACATATGAGGTACTTTCCACTTCGTTACGTGAAGAAATTGCATAGTGGTAAACTCAGGGATTTCAGGATATCCATCACCCAAATGACGTCCATTGTACTCAGTAAGTAATTTCTCATTTTCCTCCCCCTTCCATCCTCTCAACCTTTGAGTCACTAAGACCATTTCATACTCTGCTGACGTGTACACATTATTTAGCTTCTATTACAAAAGAGAACACATGATATTTGTCTTTCTATGTCTGAGTTGTTTCATTTAAGGTAATGACTTCTAATACCATCCATGGTGCTCTAAAGAATATGATTTCATTCTTTTTTATGGCTAAATAGTATTCCATTGTGTATACATACACTACGTCTTCTTTATCCAAAAATCTATTGGTGGACAATTAGGTTGATTCTGCATCTTAGCCATTCTGAATTGTGCTGTAATAAATATATGACTACAGTTATCTTTTTGATATAAATATTTCCTTTCATTTTGGGGTACATGTCCAGTAGTGGGACTCCTGGATAAAATGGCAGTTCTGTTACAGTTTGTTCAGAAATCACCACCCTGTTTTCCATAGAAGTTGTATTAATTTATCTTCCCACCAACGGTATATAAGCATTACTTTATCTTCGCACCCTTGTCAACATTCGTATTTTTTTTCCTTTTTGATAATAGCCATGCTAACTAGGGTAAGATGCCATCTCATTGCAGTTTTGATTGGCATTTCTTTGATGACTAGTGTTACTGAGCATTCTTTTATGTTTGTTTGGCATTTGTGTGCCTTTTTTAGAAAAATACCTATTTGTGTCCTTTGTCCTTTTGTTAATGGGATTTTCTTTTTATCTTCTTACATTGTCTACACCCCTTGTAAATGCTGGATGTTATTCCACTTTCAGGTGCATAAATTGCACTTATTTTGCCCCATTCTGTAGGTCATATGTTCATTCTGTTGATTATTTTCTTCACTGTGCAGAAGTTTTTCATTTAATTAAGTCCCATTTATCTTTTTTTTTTTTCAATTTTGATACCTGTGCCTTTGAGGTTTTAGTCAAAAATAATTTGTCTAGACCATTGCCATAAGAATTACCCCTAGATTTTTCTTTTAATGTTTTTATAATTTTGGTTATTATATATAATTCTCTAATCCATCTTCTATTGTCTTTTATATATTGTGAAACATAAACTTCCAATTTCATTTTTCTGCGTGAGTAAATACAATATTTTCCTATCATCTTTTCTTAAAAAGGATGTGTTGGCCCTACGGTATATTCTTGTCAACTTTGTCAAAGATCAGTTGGTTGTAAATATGTAGTTTTATTTCTGGATTCTCCATTCTGTTCCATTAGTCTATGTGCCTATTTTGACACATACCTCCAGCTTTGTTCTTTCTGTTTAGGATTGCTTTGGCCATTTAGGCTCTTTTTTGCTTCTTTATGGATTTTAGGAGATTTTTTTCATAATCTTGTGAAAAATGGTGATCATACTTTGGTAGGAACTGCATTGAGTCTAAAGATGGCTTTGTGGAATATGTCATTTTAACATTTTAACAATATTTATACTTCTAATTAGGAGCATGAGTTGTTTTTCCTTTTGTTTCATATATAATTTCTTTCATTTGTGTTTTGTAGTTTTACCCATAGAAACCCTTTACCTTATTAAAAATATTCCCAGATATTTTATGGTCTTCCTAAGTATTGTAAAGGTGATTATTTTATTGATTTGGTTCTCAGCTGGACCATTATTGGTGTATAGAAATGCTACTGACATTTGTACATTGATTTTGTATCTTGAAACTTTACTGAATTCAATTGTCAAATTGTAGTTATTTGGAAAAGTATATTTTTCTAGATATAACATCATCGGTGAACAGGAATAATTTCACTTGCTCTTTTCCAGGTTAGATGTCTTTTTTTTTTTTTTTTTTTTTCACTTGACTGATTGCTATAGGTAGAGCTTCCAATGGAGTGGAGAAAATGGGCACTCTTATCTTGTTCCATGTTTTACAGGGAATATCTTCAACTTTTACCCATTCAATATGGTGGAGGTTGTGTGTTTGTCACATGTCATCTTCATTATTTTGAGTTATTTTCCTTCTAAGCCTTTATGAGTTTTTGTCATGAAGCAATGTTCAATTAAATCATTATCAATGATTATCTTTTATCAGTGATAAATAATTATTTTTCTGCCTCTATTTAGACAGTCATATGGTTTTTGTAAATTCTGTTTTTTGAATATACAATATATATTGATATACTTATGTTGAACCATTCTTTCATCCTTGATATAAAACCCACTTGATCATGAAATGTTACATTTTGATGTGCTATTAGATTCAGTTTGCTAGTATTTTGTTGCAGAACTTGGCAAAGTATCCTGTGTTCATCAGGGATACTGGTCTATAGTTTTCTCTTTTTGTTATGCCCTTGTCTAATTGTACTACCAGAATAATGCTAGACTCATAGACTAAGTTATGGAGAATACTCTTCTACCAAAATTTTTTAGAGAAGTTTCGAGATGATTGGTGTTAATTCTTTGTACATTCAAGAGAATTTGTCTATGAATTCATCTGTTCTGGTCTTTTCTATTTTGGGAGATTTTCTATCACTGATTCTATCTCAGTATTCATTATTGGTCTATTCAGTTTTCTCTTTCTTGCTGGTTCAATGTTGGGAGGTTTTATGTTTCCAGAAATTAACCCAGTTCCTCTAGGTTTGTTACTTAGTAAGTTGGTAGTTCCTGATAGTAAACTCTGAGGATTTTCTCTATCTCATTTTCCTATTTGAGTCTATTTGAATCTTATCATTTCTTTTTTTGGTTAGCACAGCTTGTGTTTTATCAACATTTTTTAAAAAATAACTTCTTTTTGTTTTTTTTAATCCTTTTGACTGATTTTTGGTCTCCATTTACTTCTTTTCTGTATTTTGCCACTTTGTTTTTCTGCTAACTTTGGGTTTTATTTTCTCTTGCTTTTGTGGTTGCTTATGTGTGCATCACATTATTAACTTGTAATCTTTATACTTCTTTGATGTACGCTTATAATCCTATAAACAAAGTTCATATATATATATATATATATATATATATATATATATATATATATACCAGTGGTTTTGATATGTTGTGTTTCCATTTTATTTATTTATTTATTTATTTATTTATATTGACTGAATGATTTCTCAGGAGCGTGTTTTGTAATTTCTATGTAATTATGTAATTTTTGAACTCCCTCTTGGTATAGACTTCTATTTTCATTCCACTCTGGTTTGAGAAGATATTTGATATAATTTTGATCTTTTAAAAATATTTATTCATAGTTATTTGTGTCCTACTATATGATCTACCTTGCATGTGTTAATGAAAAGAATGCATATTCTATAGTTTTGGGGTAGAATGTTCTACAAAAGTCTGCTAAGTCCATTTCTTCTAAAGTTCAATTTAAATGCAAGGTTTCTTTGTTGATTTTCTGTCTCATGATTTGTCTAATGCTTTTAATAGGTGTGTACAAGTTCTCCCCTTTTATTGTACTGCTATCTATCTTTAGGTCTACTTATCTTTGTTTCATGGGTATGTGTGGTCTAGTATTGGGTGCACATACGTTTATAATTATTATATCCCTTTGCTGAACTGATGCCTTTATCATTACATGATGACATTCTTTGTTATATATCCTTGCCTTACTGATTCCTTTAAAATTATATGATGAGTTTATTTATTTATTTTTTACTGGTTTTGGCTTAAAGTCTATTTTCTCTGAAATAAACATAGCTACTTCTACTTTTGGTGTTCATTTCCATGAAATCTTTTTCTATCCCTTTACATTCAGTCTATTTCCTGTATTTGTACAAGAAAAGTGAGTACTTTCCATGCACAATATAGTTAGATCAATAGTTAGATCATGTTTATTTATGCATCCTGACAACTTATTTTTTTAAGTGAAAAATTTAATCTATTTATGGTCATGATCAATATTGGTATAAGAGTTTCTTCCTGCCATATTGTTCATTGTTTCCTAGTTGTTTTGTAAATTCATTAATCCTTTCTTTTTATGTTTGGATTTGTGATTTGGTGGAATTCTGTAATGTTGCCATTTATTTTCCCTTCTATTCCTCCTTTATGTGCTGTTTTATAACAACCTGTGAGTTTTATATTTTCTTGTGGTGTCATTATTCTCAATATCATTTTTTTTCTTTCCATGTTTAAGATTTCTTTGATTATTTCTTGTAGAGATGTTCCAATGGTTTCAAATTCCCTCACCATTTGCTTGTTACAAAAAAGATTTTCTTTCTTTTTCATTATTAAGTTTTTTCTTATTGGATATAAAATTCTTGGCTGACAGATTTTTTTTTTCCTTCAATCCTTTGGAAATGCCATTCTGCTTTCTTCTGGCCTGTAAGGTTTCTGCTGAGAAGTCTGCTGAGAAGTTTGACTGTTAGAGTTTACTTTATAAGTAACCAGACTTGCCTCCTTCTCATGCCCCAGTTCCAGTGGGGCTCCTTCCCTCATCCCTATTGTGGTAGCCAATTGGAATGGTTAGTCATGACAGTTTGTATCTAGTTTATATTACCATTCCTGGACCATAGGAGACACTGACTGGCTTAATATCAAGTCTCTGCAGTAATTCTCTTGTTCACGTCCCAGGGTGGGGAGGCCAGTTACAGTACCAATGCCTGAATCCTAGGGCAAATTCCTCAGTTCTTGTTGTGGGATTCCTCCAGCCCCTGTTGGAACCCAGGCACCCTAACCCCAGTCTGAGTTTCTCTAACACTAAAGACTGGTGTCACTGTTTGTTTCCAAAACCATATACAGATCGTTAAGCTCTAGGATTGAGAATGGAATCTTGGGTGTGAAGGAGTGGATGGGACCCTTCCTGGAGCAGTTCCTTCTCACAGTCTCCTGTCCACTTCCTAAGTTAGAGTCACAGCTTGGGAAATTCAAGGTACACTTCCATGGCCTGGATTGTACAGTTCCCTATTAGGAAAGAGGACCATAGAAAGAGTCATTTGCCCTCTGCTGCATTGGGTATTCACTTCCAGTTTTCAGCTGGTTCCACCTATGCAGTTGCCTGTTTTCCTTCTCCTTCCCAGAATTTGGAGTTTCCTTTTGCCTTTCTGTCAAACTCCAGTGTTCCCTTTTGGATAGTATATTCAAAGTGTGATTGTCTACACAATATTTTGGTTCTTCTAAGTGGATGAATTTTTTCTGGAAATACTTCTGGTTAGAAAAATAAATATTCCAAGATTTTTCAAGAGGGCTGTTGTCTGTTGTTTAGGACCCATACATTCAATATATTAATATTTTCACCTTAATCTTAAGATTCATGGTAATGTGGTTAATTTAGGATTGTTCCCAAATTGAATCAAACATTTTAAGCTTAGGTAAAGTAATTAAATGGACTTAAAAAAAAAAATCTTTCCCCTTTAATCAGGGTGAGACAGATTTCCCTAAAGTGCATGAGTTACATGGAAGATATGTGCCAAAAGTTTATCATGTGTTTCCAAGAGAAAGTAACTTCCATGAGATCCAAAATATATACTAAGATAATTAAAATATCAATATTGTTTATGAGTTTCCACAATAAGATTGAAAACTACTTGAGGAATGATAATCATGTTATAGGACTATATTTATCTGTCATAACAAGTAATAGATAATTAATTGAATGTTTGTGTGTATTTATTTCATAAATTGTATTATAATTATTAATCTTAATATTTGTAATACATGATAACTTTCCTATTATTTTATTACTTATATTATATATATATATTCACAAATTTGCACATATATGTTTGCATAATCCAGCTTTTAAATTGTTATTGACAAAATTATTTTTCACTTTGATCTTGGAAAATCAACTGAATTTCAAAATAATCTCTCCTGGGTTGTTCTTGTTTTATATAATATTAATGTCTGTTTATTTGTCTTTTGTTGCAGGATTTATTTATACATGTGGTGGAACATTAAAAGGACTTAATGGCACTATAGAAAGCCCTGGTTTTCCATATGGATATCCAAATGGTGCAAATTGTACATGGGTAATAATAGCAGAAGAACGAAATAGAATACAAATTGTATTTCAGTCATTTGCTCTAGAAGAAGAATATGACTACTTATCCTTATATGATGGACATCCTCATCCTACTAACTTTAGGACAAGGTCAGTGTATTTTGAATGAAGGGAAAATATTTTATGTGTAAAGGGAGATTATGTAACAACTGAATATTTTTGAGGCAATTATAATACAGTCATATTCATTTCAGTACTTTTTTGGAAACATATTCCATGAACAAATTAGTTTGGTACATCAGACTTCATAATACTAGTACACTAATACTGTCTCTCAAAAAGGTGAATGTAAATTATGACATCTTTATTGTGGTTAAATGACTTTTGTTTTTACAAACAATTATTTCAAGATTTCATCTATTATGAGCTTAATTTCATAAAAGTGTAAACACATGATACAGTGTGTCTTTCTGTGGCATGTGTATAATTTAATATACAAAAATATTCTAAAACATCTTAAAATTAATATTCTCTATTATTAATATTAATATTCATTAATTTCAGATTATGTATATAGTTTCTAACATTTAAGTATATAAACACTATATCCTTCTATTTCAAAAAATGTGGTATTTATGTGTCTATCTCTACAAATAAAAATATTTCTTCTTAAGCTAGTTGATAAAACAGATGTAAAAATTAGCTGGTACCCTGACTGTTATTGAAAGTGATTTTTCAGAACTTCCTTTTGGCCAGTAGGAAAATATGAGTATTTTGCCACCTGCCAAAAACTAATTTTAAATGTCAATTAAATATAAGTCAACTAAAAAGTTCAAACTTCTTAGTTTTACATATATTTTAAACCCAGAGTTATACCAGTACTTGTGTATTTTTCTTTAATGGTAGTTGCTTTTTTAAATTACTAATTTAAAATATTTCAATCAGGTAAAATGTAGGAATTAAAGACTTTCACACTGGGCTGTTTGTGTTATGGTTGTGTGACTTTGGACTCAGTAATAGTTGATACTGTCATCTTGTCTTCCTAATCTATGGGAAGCAGAATATCAACATTTTATACTTCTGTCAATTTTTCATATTCTTTTGCATTGATTTTTTTCACTTTAAATAAAAATTTTATGTTTATTGTCCTCCCAATTTTTGTTGTGAAAGTCATACATAGTGAGGAAAATGTTGGATCAGGAGGCAAGATTTATGTTATAATGTCAGGTTTGTTGATCACCAGCTGTGTCTCTCAGGAGAGTGACCTCTGTGCTTAAGTTGGGTGAGCTAACAATAGGGGAATGGTATTCATCTCGCTGTAGTCTTCTGCATATTTTATAAGATGATCTTACAAGAAATTGTGTCTGAACCTGCTGCACAGACATAAGATTCTATTAAAACACATTTTAATATTTTCCAGGCAGATTAATTAAAAATGCCTAGGTTGTTTTACAAACTCTTAGTTATGCAAAGAAAACTTCACCAGATGGATTACAGGAGGGAGTATATTTCTCCCTCTCTCTATCTCTCTTGTGTACATTCATTTACTGAGAAAATATATATATATATATATTTTTACATTTAACCCCATGAAACTCTTTCAATAATCATCTATTCCATAAATGCTATATACAGTAGGGTGCACTCTTCTGACAATGGTATTTCATCATCATTGCTGAAATCATGAAAACTCGGAAACTTTTTTGTCAATGACACAGCGCTAAGTCAAGATAAAAAACAAATAGTACACTTTGTGCCTCATGCATGTATGCCTGCCTGCATTAGTGGGTGTATTTGTAGTGGAAGAATTTGCCACACCTATATACATCCAGTCAGACTGCAGGCCATAAGAGGAAAAGAAAATTACTTGTTAAATTTTCAAGACAGCTGAAAGAATATTTGTACAGAAGTAGATGTACAAAGACATTTGTGTTTTTACTTTACATCACTAATGTACACTATATAATTAGTCTAAACATAAAAAGAAATAAACTTATCTTCATTTAGTAGTATCTGGTAGTTTCTACTTGTCAAGTTACTGATAATATTGTTTATATAAGCATCTATTCTCTCTAGATCCCCTTGAAACTGAGAAAACATACTTTTATTTTACTTCTGTCTTGGCTTTAAAAAAAATCACAGATTCTAGGAAGTAAAAAGACATTGCTAGATTACAACAATGAATCTATTGTTCTCACTCTTTCTTTCTAAATCTGTAAATTGGGAAAAATAGCACTTAATTTGCAGAGATTTTCATGAGGATTAACAAGATAACGAATGGTCAACGATCCTAATCCTTAGCATTTATTGAGTGGTTCTTCTGCCCCTGACACTGTGCTAAGTACTTTGTATTCAGAATAGTATTTTACTTCTGCTCTATCCAAACAATGAGAAATAATTACTATTGTTACCATTGTTATTTTACAAATAAAAAAAAAACCTTAAATAATTGACCATGTGACACTGCTGAAATTGACAAGAGGCAAAACCATTTTTAGGACCCAAATGTGTCTCAGTTCTGACCTTAAGCTCAATATATATATAGTTGTGGCTATTTTATATATTTTACGGTGTTTATACATTGATATATAAAGTCTGTTTTTAACAGTACTTGATAACATTTGACACATAAGATATATATTTTAAAACAGGTATAATATGTTCAGATATGAACAGATACACACTTTTCTTGACGTTTATTTTCTGGACTGTACTCTAATGCACTCCTTATAGCATGTTGCTTTTAGTGAATGTCTAATGCATCTGTTGAACTTTTTGCTTAAAAAAGGACTGTTGTTAATGTTACAGATGATTTTAGTTAGCAAAACTGGAAAAAAAATTAAATGCATAACCTAAAGCCCCTTCCAAACTGTTTATATCCCTAATCTGTTGCTTGATTAGTAGTCAGAAATGTTGACCGCAGAGTTCCGTTCACGTTTGTGTCGGGCTCTTTGACTCACTGATTGCCTACCTCAAGGTGAACCATATTCTCACTTAATGCATATCCTTATGGTGGTGTGTTTGCTGTTCTCTTTCTTCTAGAAATTGACTTTGTTATTTTTCTTGAGGTGCATTTGACTTTTCAAAAATCATTTTCTATCCTTGCCATGCAATATTGTAGAAAAATATGGTACGTAGTTCTTATTTTTCTTGCTTATCTATAGAGACATATTGGGATTTGTAATCACAACTTGTTATTTTTAAAACTATTATCTAAAACTTCAATTACTGATGATTCTATTTGTTTCCCTATACATTTTTAATAAATTAAAATTAAAATTAGTAGCCGAATATGATGTGAACAGCAATGTGCTGAGAATTCTGTTCCTAGTTAATAGCTTATAGCAAATGCTAATGCATTAAAAACAACTTTGCTTGATCTGATATGTAAAAGTTATTTTAACTTTATTTATGTTAATATTCAATTTTCTCAATAAGAAAATTTTATCAAAAAATAAAAAAATCACCTGTAATTTCATAAGGTGGAGACAGACATATTCGCATTGTGAAGATCATTTTATATATACTGTTCTGTATTCTGTTTAATCTCTACATTTCAGTATACATATCTTACATGCTATTAAAATTTTTGTAAGCATCAGTTTCTTGAATGCAGATATTTAATCCCATGTATGTACAATAATTTATTTAATCTGTTGTAATGTATTTTTGATTTTTCTTTCAAAATTTTTTCAGATATCAACATCTGTATGAATATATATTATCTGTATTTTAGATTAGTTCCTTGGAATCAGAATGGCCAGATCAGCTGCAAATAACAATGTTCATCTAATAAAATAATTTCTGAAAACTTACCTAAAGGAACATTGCTATAAATAGAAAACTATCCCAGTTCCTCTCTGTCTTACCATGTACTCTTAATTAATAATTTTATTAATGTATATCACATCACATTAGTAAGGTATCTATCATCTCCCTGTGTTTGATAGATACTGTTATTTTCTCCTGAAAATTTTTTGTGATTTTTTTCTATGTGTCAGTATTTTCCCGTTGATTTATATGTTATTTATATTTCAATAATTAAAGATTTGTTCTTTTATGTGACAAACATATTCCACAGCTTATTGGTGCCTTCTAAATGTTATCTATTCTTTTCTGCACAAATAAGTGATATATTTTCGTATGTATGAGGTACATTGTACATTTATTTAAAGATTCTTTATCTCCTCAGCTATTAGAAAGTTATCAATCTAGATATTTTATAATTATTATTTTTTAATTTTTAATTTATATATAACTTTAATACATTTGAAAATTTACAAACTAGATTTTAAAATTTTTCTCAAAGTAATAAAGAATGGTTGTTTTTGAACAACCTAGGCAGCAATGTAGTTATTTTTTAAAAGAGTCCACAAAATAGTTTGGTGTGTCTTCTGACATGTCGCTGTGGTCTCCTCACTCCTGTTTGGATACAGCATATCATTTTAGGAAAAGCAAAAGCTTTCTCAAAAGTATTTAGAATGATCCTTCTCCCACATCCCTGGCCAGAAGAGACTCACATCACCATTCCTTGGTGAAGTGTTCAGCAATAAGAACATTTTATTTTTAATCTCAATTGTGGAAAACAACATAGCATGGAGCCAGCCGAGCACTTAATAAAATAAAATCTATCACAGTATCCAAATATTCCTATTACACTTGCTTATTTTTACTGTTAAATATCAAAGTTGACTTTTAAGATGGTTTAACCTTTTAAATAAATTATGTTCAAAGTTGTAATTGAAAAGGACGAAGTATCATAAAGTCATAGAGTGTTGTAACAGCTACAATATATAAATTTTATCTTCTTGAATTATATAAATGTCCATAATTTTGTAATGTTAAAGGTAAAAGAAGGATAGGTAAATACATAAAAATAAGTGTAAGTGTAAATATAAAATATCATATTGAGGGATATAGACAATAATAAATAGAATATTGCTATCCAGAAATAGAAAGCTTGTTGAAGGTGAGAGAGTAAATATAATTGTCAGGGGCAAGTTGACATAGAAACAGTGACAGATGAATAAACATGATGGAATCGAGAGACACTCAAGTGAAAGGAAAAACGATTTCAAAGATCCTAATTAATTCTGGAGCACACATGTTAAAATGAGTAAACAATAAAGCCACATAAGTGGTGAGATAGGCAAGATCATACAAGGGCTGATCAACAGAGCCCACTTTGTATCCTGCGCTTTTGTGCCAGGCCTATCAGTTAGCATTCCCTCCTGTGCTGGTTTTGCCAAGTTCATGCCCAGAGCACCATATTCATCTGGGGAAGGAGATCTTTTTGTCCATTCATTCACAATGGGTGGTCTCTTTTTCAATTTCTCCTAGCCATGGGTCACATTTTTCTAATTCTCACAATGCGTGGCCCTGTTATGTCTTAATATCTCAAAGGATCACTCTAAACTGCTTTGTGGAGAATAGACTTTCAACAACTCCTGTAAAAAGTTGCTGTTCATTAATGTAGAGAAGTCTGTGAGAAAAGTAGATAATGGGGTAAATACTGAGAGCTACATAATGTATAATAACGTGATATATAATTGTATTGAAAGTATTTTCTTAAGATATTTTTCTATTTTGAGAAAAGGCAATTTTATATGGAAAACTGAATTATTTATTTATAAAGGGAATAGAGAATACAAATTAAAAAACCATTGAGTAATTTTAATTAATTTATTTATTTTTATTAAATCATAACATACATTGATGCATTTATGGGGTTTAGGGTACTGCTTCAATATACAATGTGAAATGTTTACATTGAACTAAGTAACACATCCATCACAATTATAGTCATTTCTTAATAGTTTTGAAATGTACAATTCCATCATGTACATTAGGTGAGGTCCCCCCAAATACCCCTCCTCCTCCCATATTTTCCTCTCTACTCCCCTCATTGAGTAATATGAATTGGCTGACATACTGTTCCTTGTCAAAAATATATTGAAAGATATTCTCCAACATTTTCTTCCAAAACTTTAGAGGGCTAACCTTTGTATTTAGATCTATGATGTTTCTCGAAGATATGAATGAATCTAGATTCATTTTGTTTCATTTGTGTATTAAATGAAGAAAAATTAACATGATGTACATTTTAAGCGATCCTACATATGAGAACTCAATAAATTATGCATCCCAGCTGGCTGCCTTTGAGCACAATTACAACTAAGCATGTTTCTAGTACATCTTAAAAAATGACTACTTGATCAACTAAGTTATTATAGGAAAAGTTTTATCTTATTTTTTAACACTATTTCTACAATTATACTTTCCCACTTTTTTTTTCCTTAGTGACTATTTATAATGTGTTTAAACCTTGTTTGTCACAGTCCTGGAATATGCTTCACAACCATGGCCAAATTCTCTGAACTTTCTTTATCCCAGTATTGAATATCAGTTATTTACCCAGGATTTTTTCTCAATACTCTAAGCGATGTAAAAGGTGTCATATGTTCTGTCACAGTTCCTATTTATTATATAAACTTCCTGCATTGATTTTTGCCATAATCATATGATTTGCAAGCATAAGGGACATACTCGAGAAATAGGAATTTGAATGAATAAACAAGTCTGTAGCTTGAATTTCCACTTGTGTAATTAGACCATTAAAAAAAATTATAACTGATACATAAAAGGTAGATGTTTTCCCCTTCAGAAAATGTTGGCAGTGTCCCCATAAATGTCCTGGAGCAGGCATTATGGTTCTTTTATTACATGAGTAATATTTCCTTTCTTCTTTGCTCCCTGAATTTGTCATACAACTTCCAAATTTCACGATAAAAATATCCATTCCTCATACTTGATGCTCCTCTCAATGTTACACAATAATTTCTTTCTTCTCTTGTAGGTAGAATGTTGATGTAAAGAAAAGATTTCCCATAAAAATAATTATAAAATATCTGAATGATTTGTTCATATGAACAAATGACCACCGGGTCTAGAGTTTATGTTAGGGCAACTCTACTTAATGGCGTTACCTCATGTAACCTATCTCCAGGCTTTCACAGAGGTTAGATTGAAAATGATACAACTCAATACAATCTGCTGACTCTGAAGGTTTCCCCCTTCCAGAGTTGGAATTAACCCTTTTATTATATCCTGATATAATAAAACATCTGGGAAATAGAGAGGATCTACTGCCTGACACTGTGGGACAGAATGTTTTTTTATAAGTGAGTAGGCAGAAAGGCTTATGGGAAATCAGGGAATGTTTGCTCAAAAATGAGCATAAGCAATCATAGATTTTTGTCTTATTTATCTACAATATTACTATGACCAACTGATCAGCAGAGTGAATTTTCTTTACTGTTGGTCCAACCATGATCTTGTTTATATCCTTGTATAGAAAATATAGACCACTCAAAGCACAATAGTTAAGTATAGAAATGGATTTTTTCTATGAACAAGCTGGGGAAAAAAAAGATTTTTTTTTATTGTGGTTAGCATCGCCTACCCCATCTGTAATTTGCTACAGACTTTTGGCATTCCCATAGGGCATGCAAGTGAATTAGAAAAATTGTTGAAATATTGATGCAGCTTAAACAGTTAATGGATTTTCTCTTTAGACATCATTATTCACTTTGGAACATTCAAATTAATGATTGCACAAATCTCAAGGACAGATGAGATTTCTAAAACTTTTTGTCAATATAAAAGGCTCTTTCAAATCTGACTAAGGCAAGGATTCACGAAGATACACAACTGTTTATTGTTTATGCTAGGCATGTTGCCAAAAAGAATTGAGGTGGCTTTTAGTGAGTAAGTAGTCTAAATTAAACCATTAAAACTGGGATTAAAAGATAGAACAAAAGAAGACAATAAGCAAGTTTTCACATAGATTATATTTTTTCAGTCTTTAATAATAAATCTGTGAAAAAGTTTACTTCTATTAGCTTCCTTTCACTAAAATAGCGCTGCTATCATAAAAGTAAACTACATATAGTCTTAGAGTTGACTAGGGCTAATTCCTGTGAAAGTCACTTAAGCTCAATAAACATGCATTTTTTCATTTGTAAAATGGTATAATGACAAGGCCTACTTGATCGTCCTACAGAAAGCAACTTGATGTTCTCATAAATATATATGTTTTCAGTAATAAAGATTTCATAAAATTAATCTAATAACCTAAATAAAATTGAAATTTTTAGATAAGTCATCTCACATTCACTCTTTATGAATCCATTTAGAATTGTTAGTATATCATATTCTAATGAAAGATATAGAGACTGTACCTGATTAACAATCTCTGAATACATATTCTGTCAGGCTACTTTCATATAATTGTCATAACATAATTTAGGGTATTCTTCCCAATGTATTCATTATGCAAGTCAGAAAATCAAATTTCATAAATGCTAATAATATTGCCAAGATCAAATACTAGGAACTCAACATACCGAAGTGAGATACAGAGAGTGTATAGCATGGTTCATTAGTTATATTTATTTACACTTATCAATGATACTATTTTTGGAAGTGATGAATTAGAGTACTTAAACTAGACAACTATAGAGTCAGACAACTTTTATTGATCATTTATTTACAGAGTCATTTTATTAAATGCAAATTTAAGGGATAAGAATATTAAAGGTATAAAAAAGTGCTGACATTTATATCAAGGGTCATTTAAAAAAAATCGTATTTACTGTTGAAATATGACATCCAAAGGCATATTGTGTCACAAATATAATTATGTAAGAGAAGACTACTCTATCATAGATGTCTCAGGTTTGATGTTATCAAGGCACAATAACATCAAAGTATTTTACTGTGAAAATACTGTGCCCAGAAGGAAAGCTATTCAGATTTAAATATAAAAAATTCATTATAAAGTGGCCCACCAAGTTTGTTTTCAGAAAAATTTATAACATTTCTGTTGTAGTTTTAAATTATATTTTTAGGGAAAAAATACAAGTTATTAAATATAAGTTCCAAATTATTTCTTAAAAAATTTTAATGTTATAAAAATTGGGTTAAAGTTTGAAAAGATACAACAAATGAATTAAAATTCAGGAAACTTAGATAATAATTTTCTAAATAATTGTTCTCACTAAATGCTCGTTTAAAAGCACTAAATTAATCCTGAAAAATAGAAAGGCTTATAAAATGTTTCACACACATTCAACAAACTTACAAGGGCTTTACAAAATCAGTAGCCAACTAGTGATAAAATATTGCTATACTCAATCCATATTAAAATCTGTTAGTTATATTTATAGTATATTTTCTTTAAAATTGCTCTTCTAAGGTGTCAAAAATAAAAATAAAATTTCATAATTGTATATATTTTGCTTCATGGATAGGACTGAAAAGTGTAGAATACAGCCCCTTGCCGCAACAAACATTTATATATTTGTAGTAATTATAAAAACATTATGAATTAATCACAAACACCTTTTTTTATTCATTTTTAATCTATTGCTAATCTTAAATGTCAAATTATTTCGGGTGAAATGTGGTCATTAGAAAATACTCAACCAAAGAAAAAGTAATACGGAACATAACTTATTCCCATATTATGTACATTGGAATGCTCATATTTACTTACTCTTTAATGCATCAATTCATATTTATATATAAATTTTCTATAATCTGTTTTCTATATTTTAAAAATATATTTTGTGCATAATTACACATGGGGATAAAGTTCATATGCAATTTAAAATAGTTTAACTTAGTTAATTGCACATGAACTGGATGCAATATATCATATATTATATGATATGTACTATAAATATTATATGTTTTGTTCTATGCCTAGTCCATAATGTAAATTGTTTTTCCCAAGTGTAAAAGACAGAGGCCCTGGAGGTAAGAGGAATTCAAAGTAGCAAGTTACCCTAGGAGTGAAGTGAAGAATGTAGAAAGCAGTAAAATGAGCACCTGAGAATGCTGAGGCCAAACCCTCCCCGGGCCCCATGGGGGTTCAGCATGGCCCACTGAATTACCAACAGGGAGAGGCTGTTTGAAACTTTGACAAGTTGTCTTCTCAGCAGTGTAAAGGGCAAAAGTCTGATGCAGATGGGCTCAGGAGAGAGCAGGAAGAAACGAATTGGTAACTCTGAATATAGATCAAGTTAAAAAAAACTTTTGATGAAAAGCTAGCAAACATAGCATGTAATTTAGAGAGAAATGTGGAAATGACAGAAGTCATTTTAGTTATATATGTATATGCATGTATTAATTTGATGATAGACAGAAATCATGTTTCAGGCTTGATATTTTATGCTGTAAAGTATTTCTATATAGTAGTACACTTGTGAGGGCAAACATATTTGCAATATATTTGAAAAGCAGGCAATATTTTCCTATATTCACTAACTTTTGGCCTTTTTCAGTCACTTTCTCTTAAATTAAATGTTTGATAGGCTTATAATATACCTTTGAAGCATTTAAAAAATATATATTTTATATATCTATTAAAATATAGATATTTTATATCTATATATATCTATCTATATATAAGCTTTACAAAATGCTATGTCACATACTAAAAATGATCAGATTTCTAGTCTGTAATATCTCTTTTCTCAACAACCATTATGTGATTTATAAACCAGTAAAAAATAGTTTATGCTTTTGCTATGGCAATGCAACACTTAGCTATGTAACACAAAGCTATTTCACAATTGTTTTTTAAAATTAACGGGAATACCAAAACAAGAAAAACATTTGAGTTTTAATGCTACCTTAAGTACTTAAAAATATAAAATATATTGTATTATAAATAAGATTTCACCAAAAGTGCAGAACAAATTCATCAGTCATACCTGAGACAGTCAATTGAAGTTCGATTGGTGGTTATGTATCTCAGCCACAAAGAGGAATCCTTCCAAAGCATGCAGGCTGAATATGTTTTTGGCTAATGTTTACAGCAGCACTAATTGCTTCAATGCACTTGTAAGCCAGAAGTTCATGTGAATTCTTTTCCATAGGAAATACTTTTTTTTCCCTATAATATCAGTTAATAATGCATTCACAATAAATATTCGGAGAAAAAAATGTTCTTTTCACCCTGACCTCTCCTTAACAATTATAAACAAGCCCTGAGCATATTTTGATAGTGAGTACATACAGCTCATCCAGGGGTCTCTCTCCTTATCTTCCTGTTCCTTAGTCTACCCTGTTTATTCTCTTTTCTTAAGTCGCATCCATAGCCAGACCTTGAAATCTGATTTGTGCATTTTTCATCTCTTCTCGCTCTGGATTTTGCCATGCATGTAACTCAGTCTTTCTCTGCTACCCTCCATCCACCCTCCCTTGGCTTACTTCACACCTCCAGGAGGGCCTGACACAGACAAAGACTTCATCTTTTCCTTTGGTTTTTCTCTCTTGTTCTTGCATGATAAGAGAACATTAAAGCAGTAATAGATTGGATGGTGAATGCATACTTTCTTCTTGCTAAATTCATAATTTTTTCTCTACAAAACATTTGTTAATAAAACATTTATAAGTGATTTAAAATGGATTTATTTCTGAACAGTGTTATTTTTGTATTAATGTCACTTGACAGGAAGACTTTTTTTTCCCAACAATTAATTCCAAATACTGTCTTGTCATGTTCATCTTGTATTTAAATTTTGATGGTAATAGTATTAGGTTAGTAGATAGAACACGTATTTTGCAGTCAGAAGTAAAAAACTCTGTTGAATTCTAATTCTACTGAATAAATAGGAGATAGTGAGCAAACCACTAATTCTCTCTAACCTTTATAAATTGCCTAAAGACAGATCAAAAAGAATTTTATAAAATAACGTTTAAAATACAAGAAATAAAGTAATTTAGTGGTCTGAAAAACTATGCAAAGAATGAGAATATAAAAGAATGCAAGTGTTTTGTGAAATAAATATGTAAAACAGTAACTCAGTAGATGTCACACACAAAAGTGTTTTACATAAACATTAATGATGATACCTTTGAAATCTTGCCTTCTATGACTCTTCCTTACTACTTATAATGTTACCATTCAGTACATCATTTGCTCCTGGAACAAGTCTGTAATCATCATGTTCTTTATCCAGGGGATTTCCAATCACACTTTAACTAAGATTCGCTCCACAAACTTCTTCAAGCAATAGTCAATATGGTTATTATATATTTCCTCCTCTCCTATTTTAGTTAATAACCATTAAATGTGATTTTTTCACCTCACTGAAGCTACTCAGATCTTCTAATTGTTAGATTCACAGATTAGTTTTACTCACGCACACTAACTTCCAATGCCAAAATAGTATGGATAAATTGGTCAACTCATTAAAAATTTAGAAAAACGAATGAAGAGCTCTCACAGAAGAGCAATAAGAAAATGGCCTCAACTTCTGACTTTGTAACTTTTTAAAAGTAATTGCTCTTCTTAGATCTTTGGTTTCCTTATTTTCAAAATGAACTAATAAAAAAATTAAGTCATGGGGAGTGCCTGTGGCTCAAAGGAGTAGGGCGCTGGCCCCATATACCAGAGGTGGTGGGTTCAAACCCAGCCCCGGCCAAAAACTGCAAAAAAATAAAAATAAAAATAAAAATAAATAAATAAAGTCACATATTTTCATTTAGGCTATGAGGGGTAATGAAATAATGTATGCTGAACACTTGATTCATAGTAAGAATGTAATAACTGGTAGCATTTAATATTATTCTAGTAATTACAATAGTTCCGATGATTTAATACAAAACAGCCAATAAGTTTGTTGACATAAATAGTTTAATTAACATGCTGAATTATGATTCAAAATAGTGTGATTATCTTTGTTGATCAAAATTAAATTAAGTCATTCATGTACATGTAGTAGTGGAATATTCAATTTAATAGATTATAGCAACAAAATATATTTAATGACTCAGAGAGTACAGTGCATTTAAATGTAAAACATTATTTGGAATTAAGTTGACAAAAGATGTTATAGATATATAGCCATTAGCCTTATATAAAGTATTTAGTATTTTCTATTTCTTCCATATGGGACTCCTGGATACATTAGCTTTACTTCTAACACAGGAACTTCACTAACTTTTTTTTTTTAAAAAACAAGATTTTTAAATAGGTGTCCTTAAATACAAGGTAAAAAATATTATTTTCTTTAAGTCTCCCAGTAAGTCCACTCCATATTTATCATGGGAATGTTAAATGATTGTAACAGTATGATGAGTTACTTTATTCCTATCACTCAGTGTTAATGTCATCATATTTACTTACAAATATGGGGGAACATCACATATATTATGATAGGCTTTTATGGTTAAGACAGACAAATAATAGTGCAACATTTATTGTAATTTCAAGTCAAATTTTCATGTTTCATGAAAACCAAAATATGCATTTATTAGTTTATTAAAATAGTAAATAGCCAAATTCCATGTTAGTAAATGTCATAAGAATCCTGAGGATGGTGAAAAATAGGACATTCAAACATATGAAGGCATTATTCTAAAATAATTTGTATTCATAGCATTATAATTATATTTGCTAATATTTATTGAACTAAGTCATCTTTCATGTTTTGAAGTAGAAAATTATTTTAGTTTGATAATATAAATAGGTAATGTAAAAAATACTTCAACAGAATGAAGTAGTTCATAACAGCATAAAGAGTAATTTATATGTAGCAACATTAAGAGTAATTCTTTAACCAAGTGTTTCTGTAAATGTTTGTATCTGACCTATGATTATTATTTTAACATAACATATTAATTGACTAAATGACTTAGCATTTGACAAGAAAAATAATCATTTTACAAAACTAAATTAATTCATAAATTATGTCTGAATTCATTCATAAATTAGGCAGAAAAGTCACTGCATGCACGTTCTATGTCACTGAATTCTCATACGAATATTTTTCTTATAAGGTATTCTAATAAAGACAGATTACATTTTTGTTTAACCTAAAGTGAAAGGGTTTGGATGCTATGTTTTTCATTAGTTATATGAATAGATGCACCTATACACACACACACACACACACACACACACACACACACAAAGAGATAATCATTTCAAGGGCAGTGGCAATATTTTAATAAGTTGTTTTGGGCACAATGAAGGTAATTAATGGTGATGAATCTTGTAATAGTAGTTGTCAATTCTCAATCACTTCTATCTGATAGCTTTATAAACACAACATTGAATTCAGAAAAATTAATCTCTGCTTTCCTAAATTTTAGAAAATCTAGGTTAAATTGTATAGTATTTTTATCAAAACATCTTAATCACTGACATCATAAAGCTACTTATTCATAATCTCCAATGGTAGTCTTCTATGTACTTTATGTAACATAATATACCTCTCCTCTAAATATTTTTAAACCTACAATGCCAGCGAGTGTCACAGAATCTCACATACTGCCAAAACTTTTAGGGTAAACAAATTATGATTTGCCTTCATCATGGAACACATCACAAAGAAAGTAGCTTATGCATACATTTATTATGTATTATGGCATGACATAGATTGTATATGCAAACCCTTTAAAGCCTAGAGAAAATTAACAGAAGAAATTTCACACTTCTAAATTTTATGTGTGTGTGTGTGTGCATTTGAAATGCATAGAGAGTAAGGTAAGTTGTTTAAATTTCTTGTTTTGCTAAGAGATTCTCTGTTAAAATTACATTTCTGGAAAATAGAAGGAACCATACATTTTGAGTTTAACTCCTGTTGATGTAGGTTGAGTAAGTACATCAAACAGATAGTTGTCAATATGGAGAAAGCAGAGTATGCATTTGTAGGAACATGTGTTTTCTTTTCTTTTTTTTTTTTTTTTCTTACTGAATATAGAGGACCCAGAAAGAAATATAGTAAAATTCACATGTTAAAGTATGTTTAATACTGTCTGTGAAATATCTTTGACATACACCCTCAAAAGGGAGGCAGTACTTATCAGAGGAAACCACTTGACTCAATCTCAAGGAGTCTAAGTTCCAAAGGACCTTGTTTCTTAGTGTTTCTCTCCCCCTCTCTCTCTCTGCCTTCCTGATTGAACACCACTATCCATGCTCTCATCTCTTTGTTGGTCCTACTTTTGACTTAAATTTATCTTAAGTAAATAGCATGTGATGAGTATTTACTAATTGTATATCCAAAATGATCAAAAGAGTTAGGAATGCTAAATTTTGCAAAAAAAAAATAGTAAACAACGTGGTAGAGCATAATAGCATATACTTGAAGAAAGATTACATTAGACTGAAACACTCCAAGTTTGTTAGAATTGTCAATAATTGGGTGCTCAAGGAAAAAACTCTGATTGTTATGTGAAAGGACTTTTTAAATTCTCAGACCTGTCATCTTTGCCAGAAGTGGATAGCCGTAGCATAAAACACTGCCGTAGGCTTGCTAAATTCCAGGCATTTTTCCAAGTGATGTACTTGTATTAATTTATTTAAATTAGATAGGGACTTAAGGAGTACATACTATTTTCATCTACATTTAGCAAGTGAGGAAACAGAAAGAGAAAAAGGTAACCTAACTAATGTCACACAATAGTAAACAGAAGTATTGAAATTGGTATTTCAGCCCGGGAATTATCACTGAATATGTTTTTCAGAATCGGATGAATCCTGGGCAGGGTTGTCATCAAAATAAATATGCCCAAACTAATATTATTCATTATGTGTCAGGCACTGTGGCAAGTTTTAAAAATAATTATCACAAATAATCTTCATAACATAAATATGGATAATTTTAAGTATTTACCTCATTTTATCTTGTTTCTGGGATAAAATAACTTACTCAATATCAAACGGCTAGTAAACAGTAAAATACATGTTTTTCAATTGCATATTCTAGAATACAACTCACAAGTCAGTGTCAAACTTCTAAAGATTCTACAGCTTACTAAAACACATTCACTAGCATTTGCAGGAGTTTATGTGAGCTGTAAACATTACACGATAGATTTAAACATCTGAAATGGATTCATTATCCAATAAAATTTTCCTGTACTTCTAGTTTTATCAGTTCAACTAGTCTGCCTTTTAAACTATTGTCACTTACAGCCCTAAATATCAATAAATTGATGGGAAAAAGAAAAGAAGAAAAGTGGGCATTTTAGAAGTTTTGAGGTATGAAATATTTGCAGTAGTAAAAGAACACATTTGAAAAGTTGATTTTTGAAGGAAATTTCTAGTAATATATTGCTAGAAGTAACAAATTGATCTTGACGAAACTGCAGTGTCATTGTAAGGGATGAGTTTTATGGAAATATGATGTTTCCAGATATACTGAGTTAGGAGTATTGTTAAGCTACTTTTTTTTTTTTTTTTAAGAAGAAAATGTTTTCTCCATCGGGTACTATTAATAATTTTATAGTCCTGTGCATGCCCCAAGTATCAGAAAATTAAGAAGAAGAAGAAGGAGAAGGAGAAGGAGAAGGAGAAGGAGAAGGAGAAGGAGAAGGAGAAGGAGAAGGAGAAGGAGAAGGAGAAGGAGAAGGAGAAGGAGAAGGAGAAGGAGAAGGAGAAGGAGAAGG
>CAUYPK010023064.1:0-38211 GCA_963574355.1 Loris lydekkerianus
TTCTGTGCAAAGAATACAAAATTCAGTCTTACAATTTTTTTTTCTTTTGTGCTTCAGCAAGTCAGTGCATGGCTTTTTCTTCATATCTACGATAAAAGATATCTTACAAAGATACATGTGAAACATAGTAAATGTAGAATGCAAATTCTACATATATTACAATAACTAAGAAAATGCCAGGAAGGCTATGCTAACCAGTGTGATGAAAATATGTCAAACGGTATATAAAACCAGTGTATGGTGCCCCATGATTGCATTGATGTACACAACTATGATTTAATAGTAAAAAATAAATAAATAAAAGAAAAAGTGCAGCTATTCAAACATAAAAGTTTGCTTGCTGCTGTCAATTATCACACTCTGTTAATCATACAGAACTGTTGGTTTTTGCCTTTTATTCTTGACTCAACACTGAAAAAAAAAAGTGAATGTAATTATATTATGCCCTTGAACATAAGTGTTTTTTAAGGCTTCCCAATAAAAAATAAAAAAATCTTCAGTGGTGCCAGACCCTGCTTTTCCCTGGCAGATTATGCTGGTCATTAATAGAAAAGGTGTGCTACCAAGTTGGGGAATGAGGGAATCAAAATGTTCTTGTCCACCCTGTGTATACCAGGGTACATACAAGTGATAAATTCAGCATCTTGAACTAACTACCATTTCAGAATAGAAAAACAATAATAATATAGAGGCTTAGCTTTGCTAAGAGGGCCTAACTATAAAGAAAGATAATTGTTCATTTATGAGAAACAAGAACTAGCAGCATGTTACTGAGCATATTTTAAAGCAACTTGAAAATGCTTTTCAGAACATGATAAAATGCATTCCAGAATCAAATAAATTAGTCTGGGTTAGGAAGCACTTTACTTTTAAATTAAAAAAAAAAAAAATATTCAGAGCTCCAGGTATGAGTATTAAAAACTCTAAATATTAAACTCATTGTCTTATCACTTGCAATAGTTATCGATTAATGATTCAAGGTATCTAAAAGAATTCAGTTCAGCCAATTTGTGCCATTAATGGTGTTCTTTTAATTTCTAATTTTGGAATAATAAATAAGAAAAACTGTAGATGGTGCGCTGATTTATTAGCAAAAATATTTCAGCCCTCTCTGTATCCAACTCTCTTGCCATGGAGGAGAAGGATGGATAGTATAGTCACAGCCCTGGATCTTGGGCTTGACCATGTGACTTGCTTTGTTAATGAGAAATCAGCAGATATGATACAAGTGACAGGATGATATATGCTTTCCTGGATCAGATGCTCTTTTTTGCCTCTGCTGATTAAAACAGGAGGGTAGGGAAACATAGACTAGAGCAATCCCAGGCAACCAGGAGGAAAAGTATGTGAAGCAGACTTAGATCCGTATACTTATATGCAAAAGAAAATCTCATTTTTGTCCATCACTTGATGTTTTCTTTTCTTTTTCTTTCTTCTTTTTTCTTTCTTTATGTCTTCCCTCCATGACTCCCTGTCTCCCTCCCTCCCTCCCTTCCTTTTTTCTTCCTTCCTTTCTTTCCTTCTCTTTTTATCCTTTTCTTTCTTTCTTGCCAAAGTCTCACTCTGTCACCCTGGGTAAAGTGCCATCATCATAGCTCACAGCAACCTCAAACTCTTGGGCAAAAGCAATCCTCCTGATAGCTGGAACTACAGGCACTGGCAACAATGAGGCTAGTTTTTCTATTATTAGTAGAGATGGGTCTAGTTCTTGCTTAGGCTGATCTTGAACTCCTAAGCTCAAGAGCTCCTGCCTCAGCCTCCCAAAGTGCTAAGTTTGTAAGCATGAGCCACCATGCTTGTCCTCACCACTGATATTTTCTGACTGATATGTCCCATTGTTGTGGAAATAACTAACTAAAGCAAATTTTCAAATGGAATATCTTTATATTCTGGCTATAGCTTATCAAGCAGAATTGCATATTTTGGTTGATTAAAAACAGTAAAACAATTATTATCAAGAATGTTTTTTAACTTGCCTGATTTTATTGTCTTAAATTGTGATAATTTTTTTTTAATTCACCTTGTTTCATATGTGAGCTGAAAGCCTATTAGGTAGTACATGATTACTCAAAGGATATGAAACACCAAATTAAAAAGTTATATCCAATTTAGTAGGTATTTAAAACTATAAAAGTTAAATTTCTTGAATTGATGAGTTAGCAAAAATTTGTTTTCCCGCACTTACACTCACAAAATATTATCTTAAGTTGTTATGAATAAAGAATCCCAAGTTTTTATCTATGCATATATTATAGTATCCCTATGTATTGCAGTAGGTTCAATCTTTCTTCTGTGTGGATAACTTATTTTGACATCAAAAGAGTCCTAAACTTTTTAGAATTACTCCCTAGAAATCATGGATGCAATCAGATTCCATTCTGTAACTGCCACTAGGGCAACGTTTTTCTTCTTGTTTTCCCTATCTGCTTTAGTAGCTAAGAATGTAATTGAATTTATTCTTTCTACCACACAAGCCAAATTGGCTCTAATGGTTCAGATACTTCATTGAAGACACTAGATGTGACCATATGGGGTAATAACTAGAGTAGCAGTAGACATATCAGACACTTTATATTTTTCTGTATTTTCACATTATTCCTGTATGTTTGGAACCATGACTCATTTTCCAGAAGCTTGATTGTTTTATGATGATTTATGTAAAATCTAGAAACTATAAAATTGTTCCACATATTTTGTTCTTTTCTTATTTTTTATTATCAGGTTTTTTTGTTTGTTTGTTTGTTTGTTTGTTTGTGAGAGAAAGGAAGGGAGCAAGAATTAGCCTTTAAAAAAAATCTTCAAATCTGGCCAGGTGCAATGGCTCATGCCTTTAATCCCAGCACTCTGTGAGACCAAGGCAGGCAGATTGATTAAGCTCAGGAGTTCAAGACAAGGAAGAGCTAAAGAGAAACCCTGTCTCTAGTAAAAATACAAAAACTAGACAGGCATAGTGGAAGGCACCTCTAGTCCCAGCTACTCGGACAGCTGAGGCAAGAGGATCACTCAAACCTAAGAGTTTGAGGTTGCTGTGAACTATGACTCAACAGCACTCTACCCAGGGTGACAGAGTTAGACTCTATCTCCAAATAAATTAATTAATTAATAAAAGAAAAGAAAATTTTCAAATCTCTTCTGTGTGAAAATTCTGAAATACATTTTATGACAAAATAAAAATTAACATTTTAAATATTATCAAATGTAATTTTGGGTGAGGATATAACTCTCAGTACCACTAATCATCAGGGAAACAATGAGGTATCTCACCCTTCTTAAAATGTCCATTACCAAAAAGATAAAAAATAATAATAATAAAATAACAAAAACTGATGAAGTGTGAAAAATGGTAGTACACTGTTGGTGGAAATGTGAATTAACAAGGACTATGGAAAACAGTAATGAAGTTCCTCAAAAAGCAACCATATGACCCAGTAAACCCACCACTGGGTTTTTATCCAAAAGAAAGTAAATCAGCATATCAAACCCATACCTGCACTTTCATGTATATTACAGCCTTATTCATGATAGCCAAGGGATCAAACTAAGTCAAACTAAGTGTCTGTTGGTGGATAAATAGATAAAGAAGATGTGATATACACATGTATGTGTGTGTATGTATACACGATGAAATATTCAGTCATAAAACATAAATTCTTTTGTTTGCAGTAATATGACTGGAACTGTAAGACATTGTGCTAAATTAAATAAGTCAGGTACAAAAAACAAATATCACCTGTTCTCACACATACATGAGAGGTATGAGCTCATGGAAATAGAAAATATAATGGTGGATACCAGAGTAGGGGAGGAACAGGATGGGAAGGGGTATAAAGAAAAGTTGGTAAATGGATTACAAAAATATATTTAGATAGAAGTAAGTCCTAGTGTTTACTAACACAACAGTGTAACTATAGTTAATAATTTCTTACATATTTCAAAATAGCTGGAAGAGAAAACTTGGAATACTCCCAAAACAAAAAAATGAAAATTATCGGAGGTGATAGATAACCTAACTACCCTGATTTGTTCATTATACATAATACACATACATACTCCATAAATATGTACAATAATTAAATATCAATAAAAATATATATGTTACTCAAAGTGTGCTATCATTCAGTTAGACATACACTTCATTAAAATTTGATAGATCATTCTCATAATTCATTCAACTATATCCATGACCCTGGCTTACTGAACCCATAGATTTATTGCTGCTGTTGTCTGAGGTGCTGGTAGAGGTAGTGATTCTAGTCAATAAGATAGGATAAAAGTTCATGGTAATTCAAATTATTTTAATCTTTGCTACCATAGCACATATTTTCAAGTTCAGAAGACTTCTGAAATAAATTTATTCATAACTATTTATTTCTAATATGTTTATTATTTAAAAATGTGTTTTACTGAAACATATACACATGCATGATATAGATATAAATGATGATATTGTTTATAGATAGATATAGATGATAAAAGGATAAAGATAGAGAGATAGAGATGAAGACAGAGACAGAGATAATAGAGACAGAGATGGAGATGAAGAGATAGACAGAAAGACAGCAGACCTTCTGTCTATGTGGAGTTTTTATATTCTCCATGTGTCTGCATGGTACTCCAGTTTCCTCCATATACAAAGATTCACATTAGTGTACTAACTGTCTGCGTGATTTCAATGTGAGTGTGGGTGCCTGTGAATACTCCTGCAATGGGATGTTATCCTGTCCAGTGCTGTCCTAATGCTGAACTGCTGGGATGCTCTAGCCACCCAAGACTCAACTGGAATAAGTTAGCTGAAAAATGAATGAACCAATAAATACAAATTATTGTCAACCAAAAAAGCATAAATCCTGTGATCATTATACAAATGTACAACAATAAACTATGTGTAATTAAAGCACTCAGCAAGCCTACCCTATATGTAATTGAACTGCATGGTAGTAGGAGGTAGTCCTTACAATTTTGATTTGCAAACTTTATTCCTTGATTTAATCCACTATAACTATGACCACTGTCACTCACTGGTTCACCAAAAATTGGTAAATTATTATCTTACTTGTTTTTATCAGTCTTGCTTAAATGCATATACAGGCGACATATACTTCAATGTTTAACATTAGGAATGTTTGAGATCTTTGTTTAGAAGTTTGGTGAAGTTTCTGTGACCAAAAATATGCCATAGGTACTCTTGTCTATATCAATTAGCTTATATGAAAATTTGTTTTGTTATATATTATTTCCCTTAGAGTCACAGTTTCAAAGAACCTATCAATGACTATGACTGAGTACTTACTTTATATTAGTCTATAAAATCATACAGTTTTTATATATATTTGGTGTAAAATGAGTAGGAAGATTCATCAGGAGATTTTTAGAATCTAGTTATTGATATTGTATCAAGAATATAACTACATATATGTATATATTTTAAAATACATTTTTATATTATAACTTTTTTTTTTTTTTTTTTTTTCAGTTTTTGGCCAGGGCTGGGTCTGAACCTGCCACTCTGGCATATGGGGCCAGCGCCCAACTCCTTTGAGCCACAGGCGCTGCCCTATATTATACATTTTGGGGGGTTTTTTGAGACCCAGTCTCACTCTGTCACCCCACGTACAGTGCTAAGGCATCATAGCCTCAAACATTTGGGCCCAAACAATCCTCTTGCTTCAGCCTCCTGAGGAGCTGAGACTATAGGTGCCCACCACAATGCCTGGCTAGTTTTCTATTTCTAGTAGAGATGAGGGTCTCACTCTTGCTCAAGGTAGTCTTAAACTACTTAACTCAGATAATCCACTGCCTCGGCCTCTCAGAGTGCTAAGATTATAGGCATGAGCAACCATGCCCAGCCATATTATACATATGAGATGAACAAAGAATAACACACCAATTTGTTTTGAATATCTTCTGAACTTAATAATGAGTCATGGTGATAAATATTAAAATACTTTGATAATAAGTATTTTTTATTTATTTTGATAAGTAAAAATATAATAAAATAAATATTTTAATACTTACTATCAAAGTATTTTAATGCCTAAACATTATTGTAGATTCTAATAATCTGTTGATGTTATAAGAATTTTCTAATCTTTGACAAAAGATATTTGGTTATCCAAGATCACTCTTCTTTGCTTTTCTATACTGTCTTATTTGCTATGGAAATTCATTGCTTCTGCTTTCCATATCAGTCATTAGTATTTGCAGAATTCAGGAACTTCTGTGTGTAGGATATTACTTTACTTAGCATTTAACAGATTCAAACAAAAAAAAAAATTGTAAATATTGAGTTTGCTTACTTCTAATTGACAGATAGATTTTCATGAGAAATTCATTTGAAATCATTACAAAGAGATGGAGGGGAATTCTGGGAGGAAAGAAAGTGCTATAAAGCACTTGGTACTTCTCCCTAGGATAGCAAAGATTTCAAGATAAAAAGGTCAGCTGGGTGTCACACCCCAGAGGGGTCCCTCAGTAGCATTTGGCTTCTCTGAGCCCATCTCCTTAGAAAAGACAGGGCTTGCTGGCTGTGCGTGAAGACTGCATGAGTGCAGGAGCAGAAGCAAGATGGCCAACTGGACCCAACTTTCCACAGAGGCTCCCATCCAGAAGGAGAGTTAAAGGACAGAAGTTTAGCAACTAAGCTGATGGTTTGGAGCTGAGCCAAGAGAGAATGTTGAAGAATGCACATCAACACTGCTGACGTGAGCTGCAACCCCAAGGAAACAAACAATAGGTCTGTGCTGATTCTGTGACACAGGGGTAAAGAGAGGGCTGTGGACCAACATGGAGCAAGAGAAGCAGTGTCCCATAGCACAGAGCAGCACTGGCAGCATAGGAACAATAGGGCTCACACCCCTAGGAATATTTTGGAGAGACACTACCTGCCTCTCTTGGCAACTGGTGGCAGCCACTGGCAGAACAGATCTGGCATGGAAATACAGGCCCCATGAATAAAGGGTATGCCTGAGGCAGTACCTACCAAGGCAGGGTGTGGCAGGGACAGAGACTAGAATACGCACACAAAAATGGCATATGCCTAGGACAGGGCTGAGTCAGAGGTGCTGCTTTAGTGAGCCTAAGAAGCCCCTGGCCCACAGGGGAACATAACTGAGACAAAGGTAGGTGGGGAAACAGCACCAGACCAGGGAGAAACAGACACTGAGAGCTGAGTGTGATCTCTAATTGTGCCCACCCCAACACAGAATGCAGACAAGACAGAGATACCAGCTCTGTGAGAATTGGTGCAAAGGCAGAGGCACAGGGCAGGGCTGAACCGCAGATTCTGTGAACTCAAACAGAGACTAGCTCATAGCTGGGACAGAAACACTAATTCTGTGACAATATAATCAATCTGGGGCAGGGCTGGAACTGAGTAAATCACCCCAGCTTCCATTAAGCACCTGAGGTTGTCAGGCTTCAACTCCCTTTGCCAGTTGGTGGCAGAGTGTGGCAGTCTGACAGAAGAGACATAGATCTCCCTGTGACTCAGGCAGGTGCAAACCTCTAGAGCACAGGTCCTCAAACTGCAGCCCGCAGGCCACATGAGGCAGTGTGATTGTATTTGTTCCTGTTTTGTTCTTTTACTTCAAAATAAGATATGTGCAGTATGCATAGAAATTTGTTCATCGTTTTATTTTTTAAACTAAGGTCTATGGGGAAAGGTACAGTCCCAGCTCTTGGGCAAAGGGCTGGTTTATCCATACACCAGAAGTCCCCAACCCAATTTCACCTAATCTGCTCATCTAGCCAATAGTGTAAAATAATCATGGGGTGGAATCAGCAGAAAAACTCTGGCAACATGAATAATCAGAGTAGATCAACATACATACATCAGATACACCAGAAGATCCCATTCAAAAACAAATTGCAAATAAGTTTAATAGAATGGAGGTAAAGTTGGAATTAGAAATTCAAGGAGGATTTCAAAAGTTGTCTCAAGAATTCAATGAATTCAAAGACAAAATCACCAAAGATTTTTGACACACTGAGACAAGAATCTGCAGCCCTCAAAGATCTGAGAAATACAGTAGAATTCCTCACTAGCAGAATGAAGCAAGCAGAAGAAAGGATTTATGACATTGAAGACAAAGCTTTTGAATGCTCCCAAATGCTTAAAGAGGAAAGAAGTGGAGAGCAAAAATGGATCATTCTCTCAGAGAGCTCTGAGATAATTCAAAGAAAACTAATATGCAACTTATAGGAATTCCTGAAGGTGATGAGGTGGCTTTAAAAGGCCTAGATGCTCTACTCCATGAGATAATCAAAGAGAACTTCCCAGACAAGCCAAGAGAGTCTGAAATTCAGATAGCAGACATTTTCAGAACCCCAGCAAGACTCAACCCAAATAAGGCATCTCCCAGACACATTATAATTAACTTCACCAAAGTTAATGTGAAGGAGAAAATTTTGCAAGCAGCCAGATGTAAAAAAAAAACCATAACCTATAAAGGAAAGAATATTAGAATGACTGCAGATATTTCTGCTGAAACCTTTCAAGCTAGAAGAGCGTGGTCATCGACATTTAATATCCTAAAACAAAATAACTTTTAACCCAGGATCCTGTATCCAGCTAAACTGAGTTCCATTTATAATGGGGAAATTAAATACTCTAATGACATTCACATGTGGAAGAAATTTGCCATAATTAAACCAGCTCTTCAGAATATTCTCAGACCTATCCTCCATAATGACCAGCACAATCCTCCACCACAAAAATAAAGTCACTCAGAAACTTTTGATCGAATTCCAAACTTCCACAGTGGCGAAAAGATTAAAAATGTCAACTGGACTTTTGAAAAACTCAATACCAAAATTCTACCAGGCTTATCAATATTCTCCATTAATGTGAATGGCTTAAATTGTCCTCAAAACAAAGATTGGCTGACTGGATACAAAAACTCAGGCCAGATATCTGCTGCATACAAGAATCCCATCTTACCTTAAAAGATAAATACAGAGTAAGGGTGAAGGGATGGTCATCTATATTTCAGGCAAATGGAAATCAGAAAAGAGCAGGTGTTGCAATTTTATTCACAGATACAATAGGGTTCAAACCAACAAAAGTAAGGAAAGATAAGGGTGGTCACTTTATATTTGTTAAGGTTAATACTCAACATGATGAGATTTCAATTATTAACATCTATGCACCCAACCAGAATGTGCCTCAATTTATAAGGGAGACTCTAACAGACATGAGCAACTTGATTTCCTCTAGCACAATAATGGTCAGAGATTTTAACACTCCTTTGGCAATGTTGAATAGATCCTCCAATAAGAAGCTAAGCAAGGAGATTTTAGACTCAAACTTATCCATTCAGCAATTGGATTTAACAGACATCTACAGAACATTTTATCTTAACAAAATTGAATACACATTCTTTTCATCAGCCCATAGAATATCCTCCAAAATTGATCACATCTTAGATCAAAAGGTTAACCTCAGCAAATTTAAAAGAATAGAAATTATTTCTTGCATCTTCTCACCATGATGGAATAAAAGTTGAAGTCAATAACAACAGGAATCTGCATACTCATACAAAAACATGGGAACTAAATAACCTTATGCTGAATGATATAGCTGGGTCATAGATGAGATTAAGAAGAAAATCACCAAATCTTTGGAACAAATGATAATGAAGACACAAATTACCACAATCTCTGCTATACTACAAAGGTAATCCTAATAGGGAAATTTATAGCAATGCAAGCCTTCCTCAAGATAACGAAAAGAGAGGAAGTTAACAACTTAATGGCACATCTCAAGCAACTGCAAAAGGACGAAAATTCCAATCTCAAACCTAGCAAAAGAAAAGAAATAACCAAAATTAGAGCAAAATTAATTGAAATTGAAAACAAAAGAATTATACAACAGATAAATAAATCAAAAGTTAGCTTTTTTAAAAGGTCAATAAAATAGATAAACCTTTGGCTAACCTAACCAGGAAAAAAAAGTGTAAAATCTCTAATTTTATCAATCAGAAATGGTAATGACGAAATAACAACAGACTCCTCAGAAATTCAAAAACTCCTTAATGAATATTACAAGAAAATCTATTCTCAGAAATACAAAAATTTGAAGGTAATGGAACAATGCTTGAAAGCAAGCCTCCTTCCTAGACTTAGCCAGAATTAAGTGGAAATATTGAACAGGCCTCTATCAAGTTCTGAAATAGCATCAACTTATACAAAATAACCCTTAAAAGAAAAGCCCAGGACCAGATGGTTTCACATCAAAATTCTACCAAACTTTTAAAGAGTAACTAGTGCCTATATTATTTAACCTTTTCCAAAATATAGGAAAAACAAGGAATACTACCCAACACATTCTATGAAGCAAACATCACCTTGATCCCCAAACCAGGAAAAGACCCCACAAGAAAAGAAAATTATAGACCAATATTTTTAATGAATATTGATGCAAAAATATTCAACAAGATCCTAGCAAACAGAATCCAGCAACACATCAAACAAATTATATAACATGACCAAGTGGGTTTTATCCCAGGGTCTCCAGGCTTGTTCAATATACATAAATCTATAAATATAATTCAGCACATAAACAAATTAAAAAACAAAGACTATATGATTCTCTCAATTTATGCAGAAAAAGCTTTTGATAATATCCAGCATCCCTTCATGATCAGAACACTTAAGAAAATTGGTATAAATGGCTTCTATCATTTCTTAAACTAATAGAGGCCATCTATGGCAAACATACAGCCAATACCATATTGAATAGAGTGAAATTGAAATCATTTCCACCCAGATCAGGAACCGGGCAAGGCTGCCCATTGTCTCCACTGCTCTTTAACATTGTAATGGAAGTTTTAGCCATCACAATTAGGGAAGAAAAGGCAATCAAGAGTATCCATGTAGGGATGGATACCATGTAGGGTCAGAGGAGGTCAATCTTTCACCCTTTGCAGATGATATGATTGTATATCTGGAAAACATCAGAGAATCTACCACAAAACTCTTAGAAGTGATCAAGGAATACAGCAGTGTCTCAGGTTGCAAAATCAACACTCATAAATCTGTAGCCTTTATATATACCAACAACAACCAAGCCGAGCAAACAGTCAAGGACTATTCTTTTTACAGTAGTGCCAAAGAAGATGAAATATTTGGGAGTTTACCTCACAAAGGACGTGAAAGATCTCTATAAAGAGAACTATGAAAATCAAAGAAAAGAAATAGCAGAAGATGTTACAAATGGAAGAACATACCATGTTCATGGCTGGGAAGAATCAACATTGTTAAAATGTCCATACTATCCAAAGCAATATACAATTTTAATGCAATCCCTATTAAAGCTCCACTGTCATACTTTAAGCAACTTGAAAAAATAATGCTTCATTTTGTATGGAATCAGAAAAAACTTGGAATAGCCATGACATTACTAAGAAATAAAAACAAAGCAGGAGGAATCATGCTACCAGACCTGAGACTGTAATATAAATCGATAGTGATCAAAAAAGCATGGTACTGGCACAAAAACAGAGAGGTAGATGTATGGAACAGAACAGAGAACCAAGAAATGAATCCAGCTACTTACCGTTATTTGATCTTTGACAAGCCGATTAAAAACATTCAGTGGGGAAATGATTCCCTATTTAACAAGTTGTGCTGGGTGAACTGGCTGGCGATCTGTAAAAGACTGAAACTGGACCCACACCTTTCACAATTAACTAAGATAGACTCTCACTGGATAAAAGATTTAAACTTAAGACATGAAACTATAAAAATACTGATGAAAGTGCAGGGAAAACACTTGAAGAAATCAGCCTGGGCAAATATTTTATGAGAAAGAGCCCCTGGGCAATTGAAGCAACACCAAAAGTGCATTACTGGGATCTGATCAAACTAAAAAGCTTCCACACACCAAAAACACTACTGGGGCCTGATCAAACTAAAAAGCTTCTGCATAGCCAAGAACACAGTAAATAAAGCAAGCAGACAGCTCTCAGAAAGGGTGAAGATATTTGCAGGTTATGTCTCTGACAAAGTTTTCATAACCAGAATCCACAGAGAACTCAAATGTATTAGTAAGAAAAGAACAAGTGATCCCATGTCAATGTGGGCAAGAGACTTGAAGAGAAACTGCTCTGATGAAGACAGGTGCATGGCCTATAGACACATGAAAAAATGCTCATCATCTTTAATCATCAGAGAAATGCAAATCAAAACCACTTTGAGATGTTACCTTACCCCAGAGATGTTGGTGTGGATGTGGAGTAAAGGGAACACTTCTGCACTGCTGGTGAGAATGCAAACTAATACATTCCTTTTGGAAAGATGTTTGGAGATCACTTAGAAATCTAAAAATAGACCTGCCATTTGATCCGTCAATTCCTCTACTAGGTAGATATCCAGAAGATCAAAAATCACTTTATAACGAAGATATTTCCACCAGAATATTTATTGAAGCCCAATTCATAATTGCTAAGTCATGAAAGAAGCTCAAGTGTCCATCAACCCATGAATGTATCAATAAACTGTGGTATATGCATGCCATGGAATATTATGCAGCCTTTAAAAAAGATGGAGACTTTGCTTCTTTCATGTTTACATGGATGGATCTGAAATATACTCTTCTTAGCAAACTACCTCACAAATGGAAGAAAAAGTATCCAATGTACTCATCCCTACTATGAGTAGGGATGAAACCAATTTATAGCTTTTATATGAAAGGTATAACCCAACTATAGCTCAAGAAGAAGAGGAAAGAAGAGAGGGAGGGGAGGGGGAGAATGAGTGGAGGGAGTGAGGCCACACCTATGGTGCATTTTGCAAGGGTACATGTTAAATTTACTAAGTGTAGAGTATAAATGTCTGAACACAAAAACTAAGAAAATGCGATAGAGGCTATGTTAAGCATTTTGATGAAAATATTTCAAATGGTATATAAAACCAGTACAATGTACTCCATGATACACAGCTATGATTTAATAAAAAAAAAAAGTGACAGAAAATTATCACAAAATTTCCCAAAGATATAATCTTCAAATGGCTTCAAATCCTTAGCACTAGTACAACTAGACACTGAAAGATACAATTATTATTTTTTTTTAAATTAAGCTCTTCTTGTGCACAAGGCACTTTCCCACATCCTTTATATTCCCAAATATCTACAAAGTAGTTCTTTTTTTTTTTCCTTATTATATGGACAAAGAAACTGATACCCCCAACTGGTAAATTTCCCCAAATTTAAATAGGTCCAGGATATGAATGCAGTTTGTCTTAAGAGCCAATGCTCTTCATTGCCATGCTCTGCTTTACTGTCTCCAAAATATGAATGATAATATTGGCAGTCACTGTACAATGTGGTAGGCACTGTTCCAAGTGTGTCACATGTATTCATCTTCATAATGAGTACAAGTATCCTATTTTATAGATGAAAAAAAAAAAAAAAATACATAGAGCTTAAATAACTTGCCCAAACCACAGAGAGATGATTCCTTGGATATTAATTTGTGTTTTTCTCCTTCCTGCACTGTCTCTTGTGTTTTTCTCTTCTCTGTTTTCCTTAACAAATCAGTCATCCTTAATGTCTCCTTACCTATTGGCTAGAATACCAGGTTGGAAAGTAGAACAGCTCAAGAAGAGTGGAATGGCATGGGGACAGGAGGAGGGGTAGACCTTTTTTGCTTGTTTGTTTCAAAAGGTAACCCCAATGGAGATACCAGGAAAAGCAATTCCCGTAGCAGTAATGAGGCAACAGACAAGAACAGATGAGAGCAGGAGAGCTTTCTCATGATTAGGAAAGTAATAGAGGATTGTGGGTTCCCTAAGAAGAGAAAGCCATCCTCTCATGCCCACTCAGGATCCTCAGGTGACAAGTACTTAGACGGAAAAGATACTGCTGTGCATTACCGAGTGGCCACCGTGAAGGCTAGACTGAAGCAGCAGGTCCTCAGCTCTGACAAACACACCTGTGCATTCTGCACACGTCACAGCCTCTCACTGTCAAGGAATCGTGGTAACCTGAACAGTCGATAGTGCCAAAGCCGACCTAGCACACAAAGGCTTTCCTCTGTTTCAGCACATAGAAATGATGGCGAACTGTCATGTGATCAGAAAAGACCTGGTAATAACTGAGTTTTCACTACTTGCCATTTGAAGTTAGATTTTTAGTCTTAGGAGAAGAGCATAATGTGATGTGACTGGCACAGCTGAGTTTCTGTGGGAAAAATGCATCCTTGCTGCACTAATTTTCCAAAATGTTCATATTTATTCCCCCTAATACCCTATCAAGAGAAGAGAGAGAGTTTGTATTGTGGCCAATCTTCTCAGGAAACCATTTTGTGAAAATACAAAATTCCTGCTTTTGAAGCCAAGAGTAATGAACAATCCCAGACAAGGAATTCTGAACTTTAATCTGAAGCTGTAATTGTAAAACAGAATACACTGTTTATTTTAAATGACTACAAAAATGATTTTTAAAAGCTTGAAAGCTAGCTGTGTTATCTATAGAAACAAGCTCCTGCAAAAACTGAAAAAAGTATTCTTTGTAATCTACCCCTAATATACTTGAAAATTGATCCATGTATATTTATCTTCTCTTTTTAACCTAAGCAAAAATATTTTCACGATCTTTAAAAAGCCAAAATAGGAAGAATAAAAAAAAAAAAAAAAAACCCTTTTCATACTTTTGTTTCTTGGTAGAGTTATTTAAAATTATGTACACTATTTTAAAAATGATGGACAGATTATGCACACTATTAGAGCATAATGTATGGTAGAGATAAATGCGCCTTTGTTTTCTTGTTGAAGATTTTTCTCCATGACAAGGCACAGCTGTCAAAGCTTCACTAGAATTCTGCTTTTTTGGCAGGGAAAACAATTACACTCTGAGGTTTGCTGACTCCTTTCCAAATATAGCTCCCTTTTCCACAGAGGTAGCTGACAGACTGTAGGAACTCTAACCAAACTGAACACCAAGACAGTCCGTTTTGTTTCTGGAAAAAGGTATGTCAAACCTGTCACACTACCCAGGTAGTAGCACACAATCTCAGTTATTTAAAGAGATGCTTTGAAACTCATAATGTATTTTTTTTAAGACCTAAGAGAGACACTGGTTTTCACGATACTCATAGATCCATGAACAAATGTTTTATTATTTGCTCCGAGCAGAGATACACATTCTAAGCCAAGATGATACATTTCAATCTAAGGGACCAATTATGAAATATTTGAGGTATACTTCTTGTCACAAATTATCAAAAGACAAAGTATTATGCTTGTGTATGTCAAGTCTTTACAAATACATTTATTTGGTAATTCCCGTTATATTTTAAATTTCTAATATACTGAACTTACTTTTAAGATAAAAGTTTAATTACCATTGAGGTAAAAGCTCCCCATGTTCTGCTAAGTCAGGATCACAAATGCCTGGGGAGAGAGAGTTCAGTGTTCTCACGTGCAGAGGTTTTGTGTTAACCAGTTGCAGCAATTTGTGAACATAGAAGCAGGCCGAATAGTAGCAGCAATTAGAGACAAATAGATGAAGGCCTGGTTACCACTACTGCAGTCCATAAGCCAGACCACGATGAGGAAGACAGGATTCTGGACGCTGCCTAGGTTGTTTGCCTGTTTGATTTTGGTTTAGTTTCAGTTTAGTTGTTGTTGTTGTTGTTTATGTTAGTTTGCTTTTTAAGGGTGAGGCGGTATAGAAAGGAGATTTTAAAACTTTGCTAAAGATTCATTCTCTATTACAAGCAGTCAGATGAAAGTATTCTCCATTCAGAAATTTGGTAGTCTGAATGGCTTCCACATCCTGTTGCAACTTACAGTAGCTGAGTAAATTTCTATGTCACTCATTTGAGAGTTTTTCATTCTGTGTAAAGCAAACACATTAGAAAGCTAAATATGAAAAGGCTGGCCTGTGGTAGTTTGGAAAATCCCAACAAATGGAAGAAGAATATACCTTGTAATTTTTTAACTTGCACTTTTTATCTGATGGTCAAGTTGGATTTGAGTTGGTTTACAAGAAAAATATATATATACATACATATTTATTATAAGGTTTCTAAAAAGTATATGTATAAAATTCTAAGCCATTAAACATAGGTGAAAAATAAAATGATAAGCGCGAAACTAATACAGTAATTATGACCTTATGTTACATTTAACTATGGCCTTTCCCTGAAAACAAAGCAGAAATGGTCATACAATCAATTCTGTGTGTTTTACTATTTGATAGACAAAAGCATTCTAGCCCTTCAATAAAGTGAAATTTTTCTTTGCATTAATTTCTCAAATTCACTTCATAGAGTTTCTGCCATTTAGAATTTCAGGAATGGCAGCATACATAATTACCCTTATTATGGGACAGTCGCTTCAAAAAGACTCTCATATCACTTAAATATAACAGGTATTTGCATTGAAAGAAACAGAGATATCAACAGTGTATTAATTGTCTTCTTAGAATGCCATATAACAATTTCTTATTTTTCCCCTCTCTGAGGAAGTACATTATGCTACCTGTGTTGTGATGTACGTTTTCCAGAAGAAAAATGAAAGCTTGCCTGAGATTGTCACATTTCTGCCATGCTTTTCTTTCACAAAAAGTAATCACTTTTGAGCAACTTCATTGTCACCAGGATAAACAAACAAAAAAATCACTTAAGTGCTAAATTGAACAGTGATTTGGAAAGTAATGAATCATTGAATTCACAGTTTGTTCCAATATATTACAGAGACCATAAATTAATGTGAACTACATATCATCATGAATATCTCTCCTTGCAAAAGGGGTAGGATGAGGCCACATGGTCATGAAACAAGTTAGTTACTATATGGGGACTTCTCAGCTACCAAAAAGAATGACTCACAAATGGATAAAAATGAAAACTTCCACAACTATTTATAAAATAATGGTTTTAAACTTAGACACCTCCCAAATTTGGCATAACACATAACTAAGGAAGCCTCAATATTAATTATTCCCAGATAGCTTTTATTTGCATCTTAGGAAGCAAAATGTGAACATATTGATCTGACAAGGCTGTGAGACCCTGGACAATTAGTTTATCCTCTCATTCTCCTTATCCACAAGAAAAGGATAATAACTAGCCTAGCACATTGCTGTAAATATTAAATTAGATAATAAATACAAATCACCCCCTATATATTAGGTGCTCAATATATAATATTTTAGTTTTCTTGTCCTTTATTCTCCAAGGTTTTAGGGGAGAGGTTTGTTTGGGGGGGGGGGGTGTGGAGACAGAGCCTCAAGCTGTCATCCTGGGTACCTGGGTAGAGTACTATGGCATCACAGCTCACAGCAACCTCCAACTCCTGGGCTCAAGTGATTCTCCTGCCTCCACCTCCAACTAGCTAGGACTACAGGTGCCTGCCACAGCACCCAGCTATTTTTTGGTTGCAGCCCTCATTGTTGGTTGGCAGGTGCAGGCTGGATTTCAAACCCACCAGCTCAGGTGTATGTGGCTAGCGCCTTAGCCACTTGAGCCACAGGCGCCAAGCCCTCCCAGTTTTGGGGGTTTTTTTGGTCTGGAAAATTCATTTTGAAAACCGATATTATGATAATTTATTATAGACAATAAATTATTCTGTGATATTCTCACTGGATATAAAAAATGTTTAAATACTTCCCTGTTATCATTTTAAGCATTCAGTAGTAAAGGAAGTTTTGCCTAATAGATAAAGTGAGATAACAATTTGTAAAACAAAATAAATGGAAGCTTTATCACACACCACACATCAAAAGAATTTTTATGGAGCACTCCTATAAGGAAAAAAGCTATTAATGAAAAAGATACACAAATAAATGAAATAAAATAAATTTTAATTGATGTATCTGACCATAAAAAACTGGCAACTTTTCTTGTGAAAAAAATCATTAAAATTATTAAAATTAAATAACCTAAAAAAAAATCATACATTGCAGCTCAACAGCTAACCTTAATATAAAAGCTTATATAAATCAATCAGAAAAAATAAAACTCTGGTCCCCTTTTGTTGTTTCCTTGTCACAACAATGGGGGCCCTTCACTGTCTGTGGAGAATCTATCTTACTCTGTAAGCCTACACCTTGCACTTATTCTGAGAAATTACCTTTCTCTTTCTCAATAAACTTTATTTTAAAAATAATGAGTAAATGGGCAGCACTTGTGACTCAGTGAGTAGGGTGCTAGCCCCATATCCAGAAGGTGGCCGGTTCGAACCCAGGCCTAGCTGAACTGCAAGAAAAAAATAGCCAGGCATTGTGGCAGGTGCCTGTAGTCCCAGGTACTCGGGGGAGGCTGAGGCATGAGAATCACCTAAGCCCAGGAGTTGGAGATTGCTGTGAGCTGTGATGCCACAGTACTCTGTTGAGAGTGATAAAATGAAGCTCTGTCTCTAAATAAATAAATAAATAAATAAATAAATAAATAAATAAATATGTGAAAGACAAAACTGATTAATCTGACCTTCCTCCTCATGAATTGGTGCTTAACCTGAATATTATCTCAAATTCAGGAGAGTTTCTGATTAGTTTGAGCACAACAAAGGCTGATATGGTTTACTTTTGGTCCAAGAGTGATCATGTGGCTATAATTTGGGCCAATCTGGAAAGGAGGACTTAAATTTCATCATTATGGGCAGCTTTATTTATAATGTTTAATGTATTTTTAAGAGAATGTTTTCATAGATTGACAACAGAGTTGCCCCTCACTATTCATGGAGGATTGGCTCCAGGAGATCCCACAGATACCAAAATTCATGAATGCTTAGGTCCCTTTATAAATATAAAGGCTTTTGCATATAATTTACATAGTCTCTCATATACTTTCAATCATCTCTAGATTCTTTATAACACCTAACACAATGTAAATTCTATGTAAATAGTTTTTATACTGTGTTGTTTAGGCAATAATGATAAGGAAAAGAAACCCTATAATATGTTCAATACAGACATGACATTTTGAGAAAATATTTTTATCTTGGTTAAATCCATGAATGCACAGAATCCATGGATATAAAAGGCTGACCTTATCTAAAAAGTATAGTTTTTAAAATAGTAATAAGGACAAAAAATAATATAAAATTTAAAAATAGACAAGTTATGAAATTTCAATTAGGACTGTTACACAACATGTGTCGAACAGTTTTTAGAGAGATGAAATATTTAAATGGAAAAATGTTTGTTGTAGACAGAATGGTACCCAAGAGATGTCTACATACTAATTCCTGGCTCCTATGAACAGGCTACTTTTACATGGCAAAGGCACTTTGCAGATGTAATTAAAGTTAAGGACCTAAAATTAAGAGATTATTCTGGATTATCCAGGTGGGCCCAGTCTAATCACCAGAACCTTTAAAAACTGAGAACTTTCTCTGGAAGGAGAGACACTTCATGAAAGGAGAATTTGGAGAGATTTGAAGCATGAGAGGAACTCAACCTGCTGCTAAGTCATAGTAAGTATGAGATGATTAGGGGCCCCTGTAGGAGCTAAATCAAGTAGCTAAACCAAGAAACCATAGTCTTGCAAGCACAAGAAACAGAATCCAGCCAGCAACCTGAATGAGCATGAAAGTTAATTCACCCCCAGCACCTCCAAGAAAAGAATGTCTTTGCCACTCCTTGATTTGAGCCTTGTGAGATCCTCCCCAAATGACTCAGCTGGACCACACTGTCCCCCAGACTTCTGAACTTACAGCCCTGTGAGATAATAAAATGGATATTGTTTATTGACAATAAATTTGTCGTCATTTGTTAGAGCAGCAAGGAAAATGACTATAAAGTTCTAAAATAAAATGTAATTGAACACTTTTACAAAGTTAGATAGGAAAGGCATGTTTAATCATGACATTAAAGTAAGACTCCATAAATTAAAAGACTAATATCTTTCAATTCATAAATATTCAGAATTTCTGCACAGAATAACAAGCTCAAATGTGATGCTTAAAAGAAACTATTTTTAAAAAATTACATTCTATATGCTGCACACAGTTAGTTTTCTAAATAAAGACATTTGACAGACAAGAGCAACAAAAATAAACATGTTAGAAAAATTGAGAAAAAATATTAAAAAATTATTAAAGATTAAATTTAAAGAAGTAACTGTTAAAAGTGTCCTTGCTAGTAAAAGAAACTGGAAATTAAATGAAGATAAAATTTTTGATGTGTCATATTAGAAAAAATTTAACATTTCTAACATTCATTCTTGGCATTGGTAAAAGAAATATTAGATATACTCATATATTTCCAGTAGAAATCTTCTGCAGGGTAATTTAATAATACACATATATCAAATTTTAATGAGTCCTCTTATTAACATATTGAATTCACATTTAAATTTTCATCTTAAGAACTAAATGAATATAAGCAGGTATACAAATATATTAACTACAACATCAGTGAAACTAAAATTAGAAAAAAAGTTAAATGAGAATAAATAAAATGAATAGATTAAAAATTTGCATTATAAAAATATTAAAGTGAATAAAATAAAATGTGATACATCCTTACAATGATATACCATGCACACATTAAAATCTTATCACATCTGCAAAGTGCTTTCTTTTTACTATGTGAGGTGACAAATTCACAGGTTCTAGGCATTGAGACACAGACCTCTCTGAGGGACAATTAGTCAGCCAATCACACTGGACTATAAGAAATTTTTAACAATCCATGTGGAGAAAAAGTTGCTAAATGTCTTGTCTCTTTGAGAAAAAGAAAAATGTTCTCTAGTCTAAATCAAGTCCCTCTTGCAATAGAGTTTTAAATGACTGCAAAAATGAGTTTGGCTGCTTGGAGAGTTTTTTTATTATAATAATTTACAAATCTCATTAAGCTTTGTTATTGTTTTCTCAATTCTGAATGCACAGCTGTCACCAGAAAAGCAAGTACTAGTTAGAGGGTGTAAAAAAATCACTTGTGGGAAGTCTTTCTTATTCTTTTTTCATATTTATGATGGGATTTTTGTTCTTGACTGAATCTTATATAATGATTAGATGCCATAAATTGTTGCCTAGTTAATAGGGAAAAAATGAAATATAAAGTTTAGATTCATTTTTCTAAATCACAAAAGGAAGTCTCCTAGACCACCCTGAAATTGTTTACACACACATGTAAGAACTATAATTAATCTTCAGATTTAAGATGCAAATTCAGGAAATACTCAGATCTGATTTCTCCCCTCATCACATTATAAATTGGTCCTTTGCTAATGAGTGATTTGGTCATTTAATGACAATTGTAAAATTAAATTTAGCTGTAAGAGCTACCATCAGTGCAACCATCTTTCACAACTAAAGCACTCAGCTAAATTGTGACAATTTTATATGTGGCAATGATCATCGACAGTTGCTCTAAATTTACAATCAATTACAAATCCAACTGTAACTTTGAGTGTAAGACTCTTAGTATTTGTCCTTCCTTGCAGACATGATAGGAAGAAATAAGAATGAAAATAGGGAAAAGTGACTTTCAGACTCACAAGACTGGTTTTATACATCACCCAAACATCTGCCTCCTTGTTTTACAGAGGCACTTAACCTAATCTAAAAATTACTAGAAACAGCCATTTTATAATTTAATCTAACTGCTACAGAACTTAATTTGTCGCTGTTTATAAAAATATTTAATAGTTTTTTTTTAACTCATGGCAAGTAATTTAATTCTGTGTATTGCAGACTAATCAATTACAGAGGAGGTTCACCTAAAATTGTACTGTACACCTAGGGAAGCCCTATATATAGTTATTTTCAAAAATAGTATCAGCTATAAGTGCTCAAAATGCTCTTATTATATTGATTTCATTTTAAACTTACAGTCATGTGTTGCAAAAGACATTTCAGTCAAAATAAAGTGCATATGTTACAATGGTCCCCTAAGAATATAATGGAGCTGAAAAATTCCTATTGCATAGTGACACTGTGTCCACCATAACATCATAGAGCAATGCCTTAGATGTTTGTGTTGTGCTGGTATAAACAAGCCTACTGCATTTCCATCCATAAAAATATATAACAAATACAATTACATAAAGTACATGATACAACTAGGTTTATGGATTCAGTATATTATAGTTCTTACTATTTTAGAGAGTACGTCTATTCGTATAAAAATTAACTGTAAAATAGCGCCAGGCAGGTCCTTCAGGACGTATCCAGAAGACATTGTGTTTACAGGAGATGACAGCTCCATGCATGTTATTCCCCCCAAGACCTTTCAGTGGGATAAGATGTGGAGGTGAAAAACTATGATATTGATGATCAAGACCCTGTGTAGGTCTAGGCCAATGTGCATGTCCATGTCTTAGTTTCTAAAAGAAACTTCAAAAAGTAGAAACATAATAATGATAATTAAATAGAAAGACCTTATAAAATAAGGATATAAAGGAAGAAAATATTTCATGCAGCTGTACAATGTGTTTACCTTTTAAGCTGAGTGTTATTACAAAAGAGTCAAAAAGTTTTTTTAAAATTTATAATGTAGAAAACTTACAGTTAGCTGAAATTAATTTATTATTAAAGAAAGCATTTTATATAAATCTAATATAGTCTAAGTATACAGTGATTATAAAACATACACTCACTTGTGTCAGCTCACTTGCAACTCATTTCCTGTTGTGCAGCCTGGTTCCTAACAGGCCAGGGACCGGCACTGGTCTGTGGCCCAGTGGTTGGGACCGCAGATATAGCCTACCAAAAACCTATACTGTATGGTACAGCCTATTGCTTCTGAGCTACCAACCTTATAGCATGTTACTCACAGTGTTAGTGTACACTCACTCTCTGACTCACACAGAGAAACTCCTAGTCCTGCAAGCTCCATTCATGGTAAGTGCCCTATACAGATGTGCCGTTATTTACCTTATTTTTACTGTCTCTTATCTATGTTTAGATTCAGTTAGATGCACAAATATTTACCATTGTGATACAATTGCCTACAGCATTTAGTGCAGTAACATGCTATAAGGTTGGTAGCTCAGAAGCAATAGGCTGTACCATACAGTATAGGTTTTTGGTAGGCTATATCTGCGGTCCCAACCACTGGGCCACAGACCAGTGCCGGTTCCTGGCCTGTTAGGAACCAGGCTGCACAACAGGAAATGAGTTGCAAGTGAGCTGACACAGCTCCATCTTTATTTTTAGCCACTCCCCATTGCTTGCATCACTGTCTGAGCTCTGCCACCCATCAGATAAATGGAGGCAGCAGATTCTTATTGTAATGCAAATCCTACTATAAACCGCACATGCGAGGGATCTAGGCTGTGTGCTCCTTATGAGAATCTAATCACCCCACCCTAGTTCATGGAAAAACAGTCTTCTGTGAAACCAGTCCCTGTTGCCAAATAGGTTGGGGTCCACTGGGCTATGCCATCTAAGTTTACGTAAGTGCACTCTATGATGCTCACACAATGACAAAGTCACCTAACGATGCACTTCTCAGAAGATATCCTTGTTAAGTGATAATGACTGTGTTATGTACTTATTATGATGAAACCAAGTGGCTTTTTTTATTCACTATACAATTCCTAAAAACTGCTCAGTATACATAATTCAATAAATGTGGTTCACCATATAAACATAAGTGAAAACAAAAACCATGTATTATCTCAATAGACTCAGAAAAAAATATTTGATAAAATCCAGCAACTTTTCATGATAAAAACAAAGAAGCAGCATAACTCAAAATAATAAACCACAGCCAATATCATATGAATAGGCAAAAATTGAAAGCATTTCCCCTTAAATACTGTAACAAGACAAGGGTGACTATTATCACTACTTTTATTCAACACAGTATTGGAAGTCCTAGCCAAAGAAATCAAGGAAAAGGAAAAAAAAAAAAAAAAGGAATCCAAATTGAGAAAGAGGAGGTCAAATTATCCTTTTTGCTGATAATATGATTTTATATCTAGAAAATCCTAAAGACTTTGCCAAAAGACTCCTAGAATGAATGAATAAATACAGTAAAGTCTTAGGTTACAAAGTTAATGTACACAAATCAATAGTATTCACTGTATTCACTAGTAACAGTCAAACTGAGAGTCAAATCAAGAACTCAGTATGATTTATAATAGCTAAAAAGAAAAGAAAATAACTAGTAATATATGTAATCAAGGAGATGAAAGATCTGTACAAGGAGAACCACAAAACACTTTTGAAAGAAATCACAGATGATACAAACAAATGAAAAAACATCCAATACTCATGCATTGAAAGAATCAACATTGTGTTTTCTTGTTTTTTTTTAGACAGTCTCACTTTGTTGCCCTCAGTAGAGTGCTGTGGCATCACAGCTCACAGCAACCTCCAGCTCTTGGGTTTAGGTGCTTCTGTTGCCTTGGCCTCTCAAACAGCTGGGACCACAGGCACCTGCCACAACGCCTGGCTATTTTTTTGTTGCAGTTTAGTCATGGCCAGGCTCAAACCTGCCACCCTTGGTATATGGGGCCAGTGACCTACTCAAAGAGCCACAGGTGCTGCCCAAGAATCAACATTGTTAAAATGTCTATACTGACCAAAGTGATTTATACATTCCACATAATACCCATCAAAATATCAACATTATTTTTCACATTTTTTGAAATTCAGATATTTGACTCAGAAATGCCTGCTGATCTCATACTTTAAGAGTTGAATAAATGGCTGAATGATGACACAAGTTGAGTGAATTAGCTATAGAAAGCCAACAAAGGATCAATAGAGTGTCACTATTTAGGTATCGCTTAATACTTAGAAAAAGGTACAAAAGGAGTGTTTGAGTCAATCTCAGAATGCCTAATGGCAAAAGCAATTTTTATTATAAAAGTTGACGACTTCCTAGGTGGCCCCATCTAGTGCTTGCTGCTAGAACTGTCACACCAAAATGCCACAGACTGAGTAGTGTATACAACATAAATTTATTTTCTCACTGTCCTAGAGAATAGACGTCAGCTGGACAGAGGAGTTCATGCCTATAGTCCTAGTACTCTGAGAGGCCAAGGCAGGAGGACCCCTTGGGCTCAGGAGTTTAAGATCAACCTGAGCAAGAGTGAGACCCTGTCTCTACTAAAAATAGAAAAACTGACTAGTCAGGCATTGTGGCAGCTGCTTATAGTCCCAGGTACTTGGGAGGCTGAGGCAAGAGGATATCTTGAGCCCTAAAGTATGTGGTTGCTGTGAACTAGGATGCCCCAGCACTCTATCCAGGACAACAGAGTGAGACTCTGTCAGAGAAAGAGAGAGAGAGAGAGAGAGAGAGAGAGAGAGAGAGAGAAAGAAAGAGAAAGAGAAAGAGAAAGAGAAAGAGAAAGAGAAAGAGAAAGAGAAAGAGAAAGAGAAAGAGACAGAGAAAGAGAAAGAGAAAGAGAACAGAAGGAGAAGGAGAAGGAGAAGGAAAGGGAAAAGGAAAGGGAATGAAACGAAAGGAAAGGAGTCCAAGATCAAGGAGTCTCTAGGTTTGGTCCCTTCTGAGGCCTTTCTGACTTGGCTTATAGATGGCTGCCCTCTCACTGTGTCTTTGCCTGGTTGTCTCTGCATACACATGTCTGGTGTCACTCTGTGTGTCCAAATTTCCTTATAATACACCAGTCATATTGGTTTAGAGCCCACCCTAAAGAATTTTTTAATTTTAATCACCTCTTCAAAGACCCTATCTCCAAATACAGTCACATTCTGAAAAATTGGGGATTAGAACTTCCATGTATGAAGTTGAGAGAAACACAACAGCCCATAACACTGAAATACACAACCCATATCCCCAATAAGACTAAAAGAAATTATTCTCTCAGAAGCTATAAGTGCTACCAGGGCACAGACTTCATCTGTCAGACTATCCAGAAAGTCTGGGTAAAGCCTTACCCAGAAAGTCTCCTTGCCCAAGATCACAACCCCTTCTCAAAGTAGTTCATATCAAAAAACTGGTCAATACAATACTACAAAAGCCCACTCCCTTGCCTTAACCTGGGCATTTGAAAACCCCTCCTTCAGGGTCAACTGTGATTCCTGTTGCAAATGTCACATATTAAACTCTCCTTCTGCCCAATCCTGCCTCCTTCCCTTCCATTGGCTGGATTTCAGGAGTACTCCCTAATGCATTTTCTGCACACCAATCTCCATCTCCAAATCTGCTTCCTAGGGGACCCAACCTGTGTCACTTATAAAGCAAAATTCTGATTACATTGGAAAAAAATAAATACAAGCAAATCTGGTTAATCCGTTACATTATTTATAAGGTCACAGAAAATGATATTCTACAAAACGTATTGAAATGTGATAGAGTGCTTCGATTTCTTTAAAATAATAGTACTTTGCATACTTTTTTAATCATAAGTAAGAAATTTAAGTCCCTTATGGACTTTTTGCATAAGTTATTACATTTAGATATTCTCTAAGAGATGATGTTTATTTAAACTGTCACTGAAGTATGCATTATTTATCTTTCAATAAATTTTCCCCAGGTGTAAGTGAAAGGAATCTATGATTCTTAATTGAACAGGAATTAAATTAGGAAACTGCCCAAAGATGCAAAAGTTCTACTCTAGTCAATTTTTCCAGAGGAGCAGATGTGGTTGCATATTCTCACTGTGTTGCTGGTAGATGCTTATGATATGAATCCTATACAAGCTCACAAGAGTGAGACCCTGTCTCTATGAAAAATAGAAAAACTGACTAGTCAGGCATTGTGGCAGTTGCCTATAGTCCAACCACCTTCTAGTTGTTGCCAATGAACATGAATTAAGACTGAATTTCTAAAGTGGCATAGTTAAAATCTTTCTCTCCAGGCCAAAATGAACCCAGCACTGTCAAACAGACAGTATAAAGGAAACTAACCAGTAAACAATTCACCAGAAATTCATTCCCTCTAGAACACAACTGAACCTCTAACGGAGCACAGTCATATTTCTCTCTTCAGTTTCAGAGCGCTCTCCAGAAGAAGCCAATTCCTCACTCCTATTACACTTATCAAATTATGAACAACTACCACATTTATTTAACCATGATATTGTATTTTGCTTCCATGGTTTTGTTATTGCAAATTAATCCAAGTCATAGGTTGACTTTCAATATCACCTGGAAGAAAATAACACTCTTAGGTACTTCTGCTGGCTAACTGTATAACAAAGTGGTTAAAATTAGGTAGCTTCTGTCATGAGAGATGCTCATGCTGTTAAAAAATCCTTCTATATTTATTGTCACTACAACTTATCCAAACACTCACAGATATATACATTCACACTCAAATGAGTTAAGAAAAGCAAAACAACAACAACAAAAACAAAAACCCACACCTTAGGGGTAAACCTCAGTACTAAGTTTAATTATTATTATTATTATTTCAAATTAATGGGAGGGTACAATTAGGTTACATTATTTGCATTTGTAAGGCCGAGTCCCTTTTGTAGTTGTATCCCACACCCAAGAGCTGTACCATATACCCTTACATTGTGCCCATTAAGAGGGAGCATACCAACTCTTCCCCTCCTCTCCTCACCCACCTCCTCTTTCCTCCTCCTCTAAAGTTGAATTGAATTGAGTTTTCTCTTATGTGAGCATGTATTAGATCATCTCCTGGGTTCATATTAGTATTGAATACATTGGATATATTTTATATTCTTGTGATACTTTACTAAGAAGAATGTGTTTCAACTCCATCCAGGTTAATAAAAAAGATGTAAAGTCACCATCTTTTTATGGTTGAGTAGTATTCTGTTGTATACATATACCACAGTTTGTTAATGGGCTGATAGGCATTTAGGTTGTTTTCACATCTTGGTGATTGAGCTATTAAAAAAAATCTAGTATAAATTTCTTCATGATAAAATAATTTTTTTTCTTCTGGATAGATGCCTAGAAATGCGATAGCAGGATGGAATGGGAGTTCTAACTTGAGTTCTTTGTGGGTCCTGCATACATCTTTCCATGATGGATGTACTAGTTTTCAGTCCCACCAACAGTGTTACCCTACCTTCACATCCATGCCAGCATCTGCAACTTTGGGACATGGTAATATGGGCTATTCTCATTGAGGTTAGGTGATATCTAAGGGACTGGTTTTGCTTTGCATTCCTCTGATAATTAGAGATGATGACAATTTTATCATATATTTATTAGCCATTTGTCTGTCTTCTTCAAAGAAAGTTCTGTTCATGTCTCTTGCCCAGTGGTAGATAAGATTGTTCTTTTTTTGTTGATCAATTTGATTTCCCTTATGTAGATATATATAAGTATATAGTATAAGTAGTTCCTACTTATGAAGTCTTTGTCAGATTCATGGCATGCAAATATTTTTTCCCACTCTGAATGTTGTCTATTTGCTTCACTTGTTGTGTCCTTAGCAGTGCAGAAACTTTTCAGTTTAATTAAGTCTCATTTGTTTATTCTTGTTGTTATTGCAATTGCTGCTCAAGTCTTTGTCATAACATCTTTCCCCAGACTAACATCCTCAAGAGTTTTTCCCATGCTTTCTTCTAATATTTTTATCATTTCATGCTGTAGATTTAAATTTTTTATCTATCATGAGGGAATTTTTGCAAGTGATGAAAAGTGCAAGCCCAGTTTCAATCATTTACATATGGTTATCAGTTCTCCCAGCACCATTTGTTTTTTCCATTCTTTGGAAAAGAATCCCATCCCTCCAAGGGATTCTTTTCCCCACTGTATGCTTTTGTTTGGTTTATCAAAGATTAGGTGGCTATAAGAGACTGGTTTCATCCTTGGTTTTCTATTCTCTTTCATATTTCTAAGTCTCTATTTTCTTGTGCCGAAACCATGCTGCTTGATCACTATGAACTTGTAGTACATATTACCTGAACTCTGGTAGAGTGATGCCTCTGGTTTTGTTATTATTACTACAAATAACCTTTGCTATATGGGTTTTTCCCTGGTTCCATACAAAATGAAGTACTATTATTTCCAGTTCTTCAAAGTATGATGTTGGCATTTTAATGGGGATTGCATTGAATCTGGAGACTGCTTTAAGTAATATAGACATGTTAACAATCTAAGCCAAGAGCATGGTATGTTTTTCCATTTGTTAATGTCTTTAGCTATTTCTGTTCTTAGGGTTTCATAATTCTATTTGTAGAGGTCCTTCACTTCTTTTGTTAGGTATATTCTGAGGTATTTCATTTTCTTTGAAGCTACTGTGAGGGGAATTGTGTGTTTGATTAGCTTCTCAACTTGGCTATTATTGGCATATACAAAGGCTACTGATGTGTGGACATTGATTTTATACCCTGAGATGTTACTGTATTTTTTTGATAACTTCCAGGAGGTTTGTACTTGAATCTCTGGGGCTCTCTAAGTATAGATAATATAATCAGCAGAGTGAGACTTTGACCTTCTTTGCCCTCCTTTGGAAGTCCTTTATATCTTTCTCTTGCCCGATTGCATTACCTGGAATTTCCAGAACTGTGTTGAATAGTAGTGTCATTAAAGGGCATTCTTATCTGTTTCCAGTCCTAAGTGGAAAAACTTACAGTTTTACTCCATTCAGTATGATATTAGCTGTGAGTTTGCCATAGATGACATCAACCAGCTTAAGAAATGTGCCACCTATACCTATATTCTTAAGTTTTCTTATTAGAAAAAGATGCTGAATTTTGTGATTTGCTTTTTCTGCTACTTTTGAGAGGATCATATTATCTTTGTAATTGCTTCTATTGATATGGTGGATCACATTTATGGATTTGTGTATGTTAGGCCAGGCTTCCATCCCTGGGATAAAGTCTACTTGATCATGATGTATAATGTTTTTGATGTGTAGCTGCAGTCTATTAGCTAAAATTTTGTTGAATATTTTTGCATTCATATTCTTTAGTGAAATTGGTCTGTAGTTTTCCTTTTTAGTTTGGTCCTTGCCTAGTTTGGTATTAGGGTCATGTTTGCTTCATAGAATGTGCTGGCAAAGATTCCTTCCTTCTAAATACTTTGTAATAGGTTCTGCAATATAGGTACAAGCTCATCTTTCAAGATTTGATAGAATTGTGGTGTAAAACCATCTGCTCAAGGGCGTTTTTCTGTTGGAAACTTTTTTATTTTTTCTTAGATCTCAATGCTTGATATTGGTCTGTTCAGAGATCTATTTCTTCCTGATTAAGTTTAGGGATGTGGTGTGATTTCCACAATTGGTCCATTTCCTCCACATTGTCAAATTTCTGGGCATAGTGTTTCTTGTAGTAGTCAAAGATAATGTCTTGTACTGTGTGGTACCAGTTTGAGTTATTATTTCCCCCTTTTCATTTCTGATTATGGTTATTAGAGACTTGTCTGTTTCTAGTTACTCTGGGCAAAGATTTATCAATTTTGTGAAGAACCAATTTTTGGTTTCATTAATTTTCTGAATGGTTCTGTTGTTTTCAATTTTCATGTTGCTAGAATTTTTCTGTTGGTTCGTACTCATGTGTCTTTTTTATTATTTTGTTCACTTTCTTTCCCTAATTTTTCCTCTCAGTACCTCTTTCACTTTAAATAGCCTTGACTCTGAGATTATGTGTTGAAATGGCCTTTTGGTATAAGACTAAAACGAATAAACAGGTAAAGAATGATAAGAAAGAAAGGAAAGAAAAAAATAAAGAAATAAAAAGGAAGGAAGGTAGTTAAAGAACAGAAATGAATAACAGGGAAGATGAAGGACAGAAAGAGAAATAGAGAATGACAAGAGACATGTTGACATTCAGCAAGGTACTCCATACTTCTATCTTTAATTGTTGGAGCTTCTTATATATTCTAGCTATTAATCTCTTGTCAGATGAAGTTCATGAACTCATCCTAGAAAAAGTGCTACATACCTCATTGCTGAATATCACTAAAGTCACTTCGAAGTACTCCCCTTGGGAAGCCATACACTGATGACAACACTTACTTCATCCTTCAAAGCAATTTTTGATCTTTTTTTTTCTAGAATGGCCATCAAAGCTGTTATTGTATTACCCTTGATGTCCTGAATGTCACTCAAATTTCTTCCTTTCAATATTTGCTTTAGCTTTGGGTAAAAAAGTTCCAACAATTAAATAGGAAAAAATCAGATAATCTGATAAAAAAATGCGCAAAGGCTCTGAGTAGACATTTCTCAAAAGAAAATATACATATGTCCAACAAGTATATTTTTAAAAGTGCTCAACATCATGAGTCATCATAGAAGAGCAAATCAAAGTTGCACTGACCTCAGTTAAAATGATGTTTGTCAGAAAGATAGGCAATAATGAATGGCAGTGTGAAGGAAGGGTAATGAACCCTCATATGCTATTGGTGAGAATATAAGTTAGCGCAACAATTATGGGGAACAGTATGGAAGTTCCTCATAAAACTAAAATTAGAACTACCACATGACCTAGCAATCCTATTACTGGGTATATACTCAAACGAGGGGAATTCAGTATATTGAAAAATTATCTTGACTCTAATGTATATTGCAGCACTATTCACAATTTGAAATCAATCTAACTGGCCATCAATGGATTAATGGTTAAATAAATTATGATACATATACACATGGATTATTACATAGCCTTGAAAAGAATGAAATCCTGCCATTGGAAAAACATGAATGAAACGCGAGAACATTAAGTATCTAAAATAAGCCAAGCATGGAAAGACAAATCTTATATGTTCTCACTCACATATGAGAGCTAAATATATATATATATATATATATATATACCTATATATATATATATATATACATATATATATATATATATATATATATTTTTTTTTTTTTTTTTTTTTTTTTCAGTTTTTGGCCAGGGCTGGCTTTGAACCCGCCATTTCTGGCATATGGGGCTGGTGCCTTACCCCTTTGAGCCACAGGTGCCACCCGAGAGCTAAATACTTTTTAAAAAATTGATCTCATGGAGACAGAAAGTAGAATGACAGTTACCAGAGGACAGAAAAGCAACAGGGAGGGAAGGATAAAATTGAGATTTTAACAGTTGCAAAAATATAGTTAGATAGAACTAACAATATTGGATAGCAAAACAAAGTAACTATAATCACCAAGAAGTTAGGGTCTACTTTAAAATAACTAAAATATTAAAATTAGAATGTTCCTAACATGAAATGATAAATTGAAATGAAATGATAAATTTCTGAGGTGATGGATGCCCTACTTACCCTGATTTTATTAATTCACTTCGTACACCTATATAAAATATCACATGTACCCTATAAAGATATATAATATTATATACCCATAATAATTAAAAATTTAACATTTTTTTAAATAAAATAAAAGCTTTAATATGGGACTTCATAATGGACTGGATGAACAGTTGAAATAATTGCTCCATTTTTAAATATTTTGAAAATAACTTAAACTTGCATAAAATAAGAGTACCAAATTAGCTATGTATATAAAAAATAAAACAATGAACAAATATCAAAATTATAAAGCAAACAAATGGCTTAATAAAAAGGCATAGTCACAACTTAAGTGTTATGTAGATATAAGTATAAATATATGAAGAAATCATGTTTTGTGTGTGGAAAATGAGATTTTAAGCTGGATACCATTGCTCAGTGGTGAGCACATCAGCCCCACAGACCATAGATGTCAAGTTCAAATCTCACCTGGGCCTGACTAACAAAGAAAAAAGAAAGAAAATGAAATTTTTGATATAATATAATAAAGAAAAGGCACCATAAAAAACCCTATCTATAGGATAATTTTGGCTATGCTAAAAAATGGAATAAAATATACTAACTTGTTTATAGACATATTATGTAGAATATGTGAATGGATCAACATTATTTTCCTTTTTATTTCCCTGATATCCTACCCTCAGGAAATTACTCTTATACTTGGGGATAGGGAGGGGCAGAGACAAGATGACTGACTGAAACCAGCTTTCCACAGAGGCTTCCATCCGGAAGGAGAGTTAAAGGACAAAAATTTAGCAAGTAACCTGCTGGATTTGAGCTGCACCAAGAGAGAAGGCTGAAGAACGCACATCAACCCTGCTGAGGCAAGCTGCGACCACAAGGATACAAACAAAAGGTACAAAATCCATCACCAAGTGGACAGGAGTCCCCTTCCCAATGAGAACAAATCCACAAACAAGGAGTGCCCACAAACAAATGGGAAGAGTTCAAAGGTCCTCCCACTACATTCCACGGGAGAGACCCTCTAAAAACTGGACCTGCCTCCCCTACAAGGGAACCTTGATATTCTCCTGTAAGGCATAAAACTGTATAAAACTGTATATACTTTCTACCTGCAACTCTGAGCTCCCAGCACTCCTCTCCACTCTCACTCTGAGTTCTGGAGGCCTGTCCCCCAGGAGTTCAGATTCTTGGATGATTTCTCGAGGGGTGTGACAGTGCTAAACTGCAGCTGGGCAGTGCTGAATCTGGGGCACAGGAGCGAGGAGAGGACAGTTGGCTGAGAGGGAACCACACCACAGCAGCAGTTCCCAGTGGCACAATCTAGCAGCTGTCTTTTAGCAACAATACAGCTCACACCTGGATATTCTGAAACCACACCCCCTGTCTCCCTGGAAAACCAGAGGAGGCCGGCAACCACCCATGAGTAAAGGATCTGCCTTACCGACTCACAGACCCGGGAAGCTCCCAGGGCGGGGCCGACCCAGAGGACCGCTTTACTGAATCTAAGACGCACCTGGCCCTCAGGGGGTCGGCAGCTATAGACAAAGGAAGGCAGCAGGATAGAACTGACAAGTAACCAAATACAAACCCACAGGAGCAAAGACAGGGCTTTGGAATTCAAAATAGCTTCTCTTCTGTAGGGGGATTTAGCAGTTCTGTTCTGTTAAAGTCAGTAACTTCAATCAGGGGCAGAGCTGGACCTGAGTGAACACCCCCCAACCTTCATCAAGCACTGGCCTCATCTCCTCCTCCTAGATAGAGGCACAGCACAGTGGCCTGGCAGACTTCCTTGTGATTAAGGCAGGTGCAAACCCTTGGAGTATCAGTTCACTACAGGCAACTGGGTCAGCCAACTGCAGGGCTATCAGTGACTGGGTGTGACAGTGGTGCAAGGTGGAGAAGGAGGCATCAATCTTCCCAGACTTATCTATTGCCTGGGTGGCTTCTCCTGACTCCAAGCAGCACTGGAGCAAGCCATATCAGAATAGTCACCAGACCCCTGTGATCCAGTTCCCAGAGACCTCTTAAACTCTCCCACCCAAGACAGCTGCTGACTGAGACAATTGATTTGAACCTTTTAAACAGAGCGAATCACCTGAGGATTATTCATGGGGTGCCCTGAGTGTGTGGTTGTAGGAAAGTTTGATTTTCCTTTTCCAATTGTTGCCAGTGGTGGGGTGACTTAACTGCTGATATTTCTCCACAGCTGAGACTTCAACCCCGAGTAACTGTTTCACAAGGGTTGAACAAAAACCAGCTGAAAACTAGACAGAACAACTTAACCCCACCACACAAAACAGGGCCCCAGTTTCTCAGGCCACAACACTGTATGGGTACTCGATAAAGCTCCAGGGGAAAAGACAAAGGGGGTAAAACATGGGGTGGAATCAGCGTAAAAACTCTGGTAACATGAATAACCAGAATAGATAAACCCCCCAAGGAAAGATATGGCAGACGCAATTGAAGATCCCATTCATAAAAAACTGGCTGAGATGTCAGAAATCAAATTCAGAATTTGGATTGAAAACAAGATTAATAAAGTGCAGGAAAATTTGGAATTAAAACTTCAAGGAGCAATTCAAAGGTCAGAACTAGGAATTTGAGGAGAAATTCCAAAGTTGTCTCAAGAATTTAATAAATTTAGAGGCAAAACCACCAAAGACTTAAACACATTGAAGCAAGAATTCGCAGCCTTCAAAGATCTGAAAAATACAGTAGAATCCCTCAGTAACAGAGTGGAGAAAGCAGAAGAAAGGATTTCTGACATGGAAGACAAGGCCTTTGAATGCTCCCAAACTCTCAAAGAGGAAGAGAAATGGAGAACAAAAATAGACCATTCTCTCAGAGAGCTCTGAGATAATTCAAAGAAGGCTAAAATCCAACTTATTGGAATCCCTGAAACTGATGAAGTGGTCACGCTAGGCACATAGGCCCTTCTCATGAAATTATGAGAGAGAATTTTCCAGACATGCCTAGAGATTCTGCAATTCAGATCGCAGAGAGTTTCAGAACCCCAGCACGACTCAACCCCAGCCATATCAGAATTGACTTCACTAAAATTAATATGACGGAAAAAATTCTCAAAACATCCAGACAAAAGAAAGCCATTACATACAAAGGGAAGAATATTAGAATGACTGCAGATCACTCTGCTGAAACTTTTCAAGCCAGAAGAGGGTGGTGATCGACTGTTAATCACCTAAAGCAAAACATCTATCAACCCCAGATCCTGTATCCAGCTAAATTGAGTTTCATTTATGATGGAGAAATTAAATGCTTTAATGACATTCATATGTTGAAGAAATTTGCCATAACCAAACCAGCTCTTCAGGATATTCTCAGACCTATCCTCCATAATGACAAACCCAATCCTATATCACAAAAGTAAACTCATTCAGAAACTTTTGATCAAACTCCAACTTCCACAGTGGCAAAAGGATTAAAAATGTCAACTGAACCTTTGAAAAACTCGATACCCAAAATTTCACCAGACTTGTAAATATTCTCCATTAATGTGAATGGCTTAAACTGTCCTCGAAAGAGGCATAGGTTAGCTGACTGGATACAAAAACTCAGGCCACATATCTGCTGCATACAAGAGTCACATCTTAACTTAAAAGACAAATACAGACTTAGGGTGAAAGGATGGTCATCCATATTTCAGGCAAATAGTAATCAGAAAAAAGCACATGTCGCAATTTTATTTGCAGATACAATAGGCTTTAAACCGACAAAAGTAAGGACACTTACTTCATATTTGTTAAGGGTAATACTCAATATGATGAAATTTCAATTATTAATGTCTATGCACCCAACCAGAATGCTCTTCAATTTATAAGAGAAACTCTAACTGACATGAGCAACTTGATTTCCTCCAGCTCCATAATAGTCAGACATTTCAACACTCCTTTGGCAGTGTTGGATCGAACCTCCAGCAAGAAGCTGAGCAAAGAAATTTTAGATTTAAACCTAACCATCCAATATTTAGATTTAGCAGACATCTACAGAACATTTCATCCCAACAAAACTGAATACACATACTTCTCATCAGACCACAGAACTTACTCCAAAATCCATCACATCTTAGGTCACAAGTCTAACCTCAGTAAATTCAAAGGAATGGAAATCATTCCTTGCATCTTCTTGGACCACCATAGAATAAAAGTTGAGCTCAGTAACAACAGGAATCTGCATACGCATACAAAAACTTGGAAGTTAAATAACCTTATGCTGAATGATAGCTGGGTCAGAGATGAGATTAAGAAAGAAATTGCTAAATTTTTGAAACAAAATGACAATGAAGACATGAATTATCAGAACCTCTGGGATACCACAAAGGCAGTCCTAAGAGGGAAATTTATAGCACTGCAAGCATCCTCAAGAGGATGAAAAGAGAGGAAGTTAACAACTTAATGGGTCATCTCAAGCAACTGGAAAAGGAAGAACAGTCCAACCCCAAACCAAGTAGAAGAAAGAAATAACCAAAATTAGAGCAGAATTAAATGAAATTGAAAACAAAAGAATTATACAACAGATAAATAAATCCAAAAATTGGTTTTTTGAAAAGGTCAATAAAATAGATAAACCTTTGGCCAACCTAACCAGGAAAAAAAGAGTAAAATCTCTAATCTCATCAATCAGAAACAACAAAGATGAAATAACAACTGACTCCTCTAAAATGCAAAAAATCCTTAATGAATATTACAATAAACTTTATTCTCAGAAATATGAAAATCTGAAGGAAATTGACCAATACTTGTAAGCACATCACATTCCAAGAATTAGCCAGAATCAAGTGGAAATTGTGAACAGGCCCATATCAAGTTCTGAAATAGCATCAATGTACAAAACCTCCCTAAAAAGAAAAGCCCAGGACCAGATGGTTTCACGTCAGAATTCTACACAAACTTTAAGAGAAATTACTACCAATATTACTCAACCTGCTGCAGAATATAGAAAAAGAAGGAAGACTACTTAACATGTTCTATGACGCAAACATCACCTTGATACCCAAACCAGGAAAAGACCCAACAAGAAAAGAAAATTATAAACCAATATCACTAATGAATATAGATGCAAAAATATTCAACAAGATCCTAACAAACAGAATTCAGCAACACATCAAACAAATTATACATCATGACCAACTCGGTTTTATCCCAGGGTCTCAAGGCTGATTTAATATCCATAAATCTATAAGTATAATTCATCACATAAAAAAATTAAAAAACAAAGACTATATAATACTCTGAATCGATGCAGAAAAGGCTTTTGATATAATCCAACATCCCTTTATGATCAGAACACTTAAGAAAATTGGTATAGAAGGGACATTTCTTAAATTAATAGAGGCCATCTACAGCAAACCCACAGCCAATATCATATTGAATGGAGTTAAATCAAAATCATTACCACTCAGGTCAGGGGAACCAGACAAGGCTGCCCACTGTCTTCATTGCTCTTTAACATTGTAATGGGAGTGTTAGCCACTGCAATTAGGGAAGAAAAGACGATCAAGGGTATCAATATAGAGTCAAAAGAGATCAAACTTTTGTTCTTCACAGATGATATGATTCTATATCTGGAAAACACTAGAGACTCTACTACAAAACTCTTAGAAGTGATCAATGAATACAGCAGCGTCTCAGGTTCCAAAATCAACATTCATAAATCAGTAGCCTTTATATATACCAACAATTGTCAAATTGAAAAAACAGTTAAGGACTCTATCCCATTCACAGTATTGCCAAAGAAGATGAAATATTTGGGAGTTTATCTAAAAAGGACGTGAAAGATCTCTATAAAGAGAACTATGAAAATCTAAGAAAAGAAATAGCTGAAAATGTTAACAGATGGAAAAACATACCATTCTCATGGCTGGGAAGAATCAACATTGTTAAAGTGTCCATACTACCCAAAGCAATATATAATTTTAACACAATCCCTATCAAAGCTCCACTGTCATACTTTAAAGATCTTGAAAAAATAATACTTCTCTTTATATGGAATCAGAAAAAACCTCCAATAGCTAAGACATTACTCAGAAATCAAAACAAAGCAGGAGGAATCACGCTACCAGACCTGAGACTGTACTATAAATCAATAGTGATCAAAACAGCATGGTACTGGCACAAAAGCAGAGAAGTAGATGTCTGGAACAGAATA
>CAUYPK010023065.1:0-14052 GCA_963574355.1 Loris lydekkerianus
ATTATGGAATTCAATGTGTTGATTATTTATACAAATTGGAGTGCTTACATCCTACTAATTAACATGGGCTTCACCTCATTTACCCAATTACAGTGTTAAGACATTTGTGTTCTAAATATATATAAATATGGAAAGAATTCCAGTGATAACTGATAAAGCAAATAGGGTAAAACCGTTAATAATAGGGACAAAGGGTATATGTTGTTCTCTGTACCATTTTTATTGTTGCAAGTTGTAAGTTTAAAATTATTCACAAATGAATTTTTCTTTCTGAAACCACTTTTATGCACCACATCTCTGATCCTGACAATCATCAAAGGAAAAGGGACTCATCGTTCCCAAGATACAGATGAATAAACCAAAATGTAATACTTAAAATCACACAGCTACTAAGTGGCAGGTGCAGAACTGGAACCCGTTTTATCACTATCTCATCAGCCTTCTAAGGAACCCAGGCCATGTAGGACATCTGTCTGGACTGTCACCTGTCCTCTCTGGGATCTTCTACCGCCTCTGAGCCATGTGGTCCCTCGCGGCTGAGGGCTCTCCTCTGGAAGCTGTCATCGTGCCTTGTGGAACTCCTGCCCCTGAAGGGCAGCTCTTCTACAACTCTCAGCTCTCTGTAAACATTCTCCTTGGTTATTGTCTCAACTAAAACTCGGTCCTGCCACGAGGACCCACCTCCCCTGTGTTTCTCCCATGTACCAGACCTAAGGAAGTGTCAAAATTTGGCTTTCAGCTGCCTGCTTCACGTCCAAACTTTTCTACTTCACGTACAATTCTCTGCTCCTCTACAACTTGATCAATTTGGCTAAATTATTCTATGCCCCCTCCTCATTCTCTCCAGTGTGGCTGGTGGATCCCTTCCTCCCCCCTTTCCGAAGGGTTTGACATCTGGCTTACCATATTCCTCTTCTGCCAGCTTCTACCATTGTTGTCCATGACATTGTCCGGTCACCTCCAATGATACGTATCTTCACACCCACACCAGAGCCATGCCCCAGACCTGCTCACTGGGCAAAACCACTTGTTTCACATAGGGGCATTAATTATGAACAACAGACGTCAAATCTTTGGCCTGTGAAACTAGATGTATGATACACTGGAAGGATCTTTGGTAGTGTACAGAATAACAGAGAAAATCAGAATGCTGAGTCATAAAACAGCCAAGGGCTGAGAAAGCCTGGATAGCTGAGGGAGAACATGCCTGTTTTGGTGCCTTAGATATCCATAAGCACAGCACTGCTCCCAGCTCTACAATCCCAGCTACTGGAGTAAATCACTTACTGTCCCATCTTGGTCACACTGCTTTAGGGTGAGGGGTGTTGGGTGATAAACGATAACTGTCATGAGCGCAGTTCATATGTGCGCTTCTTCCTAGCTAGCTCTAGAGATCTGGGCAAAGGGATATTTCCCCCATTTCAGCTTCCTCCATGGGGCAGGGGTATGTGTCTCACCTCTGGGTTTACCTTAATGACAAGAGTGTGGGACAATGGGAAGGCGAAATTTGTCAACCCTCATTTGCTCTTCCCCTAATCATCTTCCAGAACCACCTGGCTACTGAAACACACTCTCGTATGCTGAAAACTCATTCATACCTCACCCTACATGTACCCCAACCAAGTCTTGCAGCAAATGCTGACTCTGGGTTTGAGGGTTCTGGATAACATCTATTCCTCCCCCGATTCCCACTTAATTCAACCTCAAGATTTTGAAACTTTGAAACAACACAGTCTATATAAAAATGAATATTGGGGAGGCTATAACCCTTGTACTGCAACTGATGTTAATGTTACAGCTGATGTATACAACTCTCCCCAGTGCCCTGTACTTGCCTTGTTCCCTAGGCTTTTGGCCAGCACACAAGGTGACCAGCGATGCTTCCTTGTGAGATAACTCAGCCCTTCCTTTCTGAAGGATACGAACCCTTGGTAGTCCTGTCCATTAGCATCCTATGTTCAGCATGGCTGAGCGAAGAGGTGTCCAAAGGAACACCAGTGCTCCATTTATATTTCTTCACACTCCACTGCTTAATTCAACACCATTTCTGCTTGACAGGATTAAATGCCCCAGCCAACTGCAGAGCACCCCTTTTTGCTGGTTGATTGAATAGCATGAGAAGCTCAAAGTGGCCAGATGGCACTCTTAGCTTTCAATTCCATGGAATCATTATTGTATTCATGGGTGGAAGCATTCTCTAACTGGGTACTAAAACTTCTAGACTCAATAGAGCCTATAATTTTAGGAGGGAAAGCAAAATTTTTACTAGCAAGTCATTAGATTTAATTATGTGATAGGCACCCAAGTTCTAGCCTTTACAATATGACTATGAAATTCACTAAATTAAGTACTAGAAGCTGGTCTGAGCACATTCCATGTTTTATAAGACCCTTCCAAGGAAGGAAAATCCATCCCCTAGGCTAGGGATCTGGTTTTTCAACACACACACACACACACACACACACACACACACACACATTATATAATATGACATGCTCAGGTAACTAGCAGAAGTGTGACTGGCAAGGAAAGAAAATCCAAATTTGGAATCTGTCTTTCACTGGAAAGGAACTGATATTTTTTTCAAAATGGAAGAGGATTTAGGAAATCAAACAGGTTCTAGATACCTGATGGTTCTCCAGGATACTCTTCTAATGACTCACAATTATCAATAGTTGCTACTGTTGGAATGCTGGCCACTGAGTTGGATAAGACTTGGCAAAGAGAAATCCCAGTTGTGGGCCACTTGTGTTATCTCCATTCCTGCCACCATTCACCTGCCCAGCAGGCAGGCACAGAAGCTAACTTATCCTCCCAGACAGGGTCAGTTTTCCCTCCTGATTGTTAAGTCCCTTTGTGGTGGGAGTACTTTCTGGGGCCCACATATTAGATACAGATATTTTTACATTCTGGGCCCATTTCAAAAGTTCCATGTATCTCTTCTCTAAAGGTTTTTATCACCAGTGCTCTGGAATTGCTTCTTCCAAAGTCCCTGACCATCTGACCAAAGCAGGGGCCACTACCCACAAATCAGTGTAAATCCTCAAGTGATACTATCTCTTCTTCTAAATAAAATGAGCAAGTATTTGGGAGGCTATAACCCTTGTAAATGCTATAATCTGTTCCCTGAGCCAATTTGCCTTCTCTGTTCTCTTCCAAGGACATCCTTGAGTAAGCTGTAACATTGCATTGATTAATTTTGGCAACTGCTAGAATATCATGCACAGCCATCCCCAAAACAGGCTTGGATTTTTTCCTTTCTTAGTCATCTGGCACCGGGAGCAATCTGTGAGGACCCAGGAATGATTGGACACAGAAGCAGCCCATGTGCTGATGCACTGTTTCTCCTAAGCAGCCTGTAACATCCAGCTTTACATATTATAGGAATTAACATGTACATTCATATTTTGTATACATGTCTGTATTATGCATGTATTATGCATGCATGTATTATGCAAAACATTGAAAGCATTTCAAAACTATTAAGAAATGAGTATAATTGTGATGGATGTGTTACTTAGTTCAACATAAGCATTTCACATTGTATATCGAAGCAGTACCCTGAACCCCATAAATGCATCAATGTACAAGGTTATGATTTAGTAAAAATAATTAACAAATTAAAAAAATAAAATAAAAATAAAGCATTTTGAGACCTTTTCTATCATTCCTAACCACTCTATCCCTCAGTATCTGACACAATGCCTGGATGGCAGTAGTAGGGTTGTTAGACTTAACCAATAAAAATACAGGACACCCAGTTAAACTAGAATTTCAGAAAAATAATGCATAAATTTGAGCATAAATATATTCCATGCAATATTTGGGAAAGTTATACTAAACATTTATTGTTCATCTGAATTTCAAATTTTTAACTGGGCATCCTGTATTGTATCAGGTAACCCTAATACATTCTCAATAAATACTTGCTACATTCATGAATAGGTGAACACAAAAAATCATGGGATTTACTGAGTGCTTGTTGTTTTCAATTCATTGAACTTTTCCACAGGTATAGAATAGTTGAATGCACTGATCTCTCCTTCCTGCAGCTACTAAAAATGGCCACCTTTGCTCCATTGGGAAGTTGTCTTAGGAGTGTTGGAGAACACAAAATGTAAAGATTTGGTCTTAAGATGGGAAAGTTGGAGAAGAATAACTGCTAAACTTGGACATGGGCAAAAAGGAGGAAAGGGAATCAGAGAGCTATTCCTAAAAAGATGGTGGTTATTTTGCCAGCTGGTTGAATTTTAGGTGCAGAAGAATGGCAGACTCCCCAGAGAGATTACAGTATCCCAGAATAGAGTGTACTTCTGTCCTATTGTCTGTCCAATTTCTTGAGAGAATTAATCAGCTATTGCTGCATAACAAAATAGCTACATTTTTTTTTTTTTTTTGGAAGATAGCACTAGATATTTAGTTCACCACATAGGTTTTCAAGTTGGTTTTAGGCTATGATTTGTCACCATGTGTCCCAAGGGGTGCTCAGGCTGGAGGGGAAGTGACTATGGCAAAGATAGGAAACCTCCAGAATGGGGATTTGAAATACCTTCAAGCCTAGCCTCAGTGCTCAGACAGTCTTGCTTCTGATTACATACTACCGGCCAAATCAAGTACAGAGCTAATCTCAACATCAAGGGGAAAGGAGATGATTTCCTTGTAAAGGAGGTAAAGAGGGGAAGGGGTGAACATTTGTTCCATAATAATTGAATCAACCACCAAGTAAACAGTATAAGAGAGTTGCACTGAGGCAGCCTCATTGAGAGACCCTGAATACTCTTTGTGAAGAGAAAAGAGCAGAAAAATGGTTTTCCCCTGTTGTCTAGAATGGTGGGCAAACCACGGGGCACCTTGCCTGGAATATTGTATACCTGCACTGTCTTGGCAATTCTGCCATAGGCTCTGGTTTTATCCATCATCTTCTTGGACAGTATGCATTGGACATATTAGTCACCATTTTTGGAAGACTCAAGAGTGTAGAATGTGCCATTTTTGTCTCAATGACTCCTATTAAATCTTCCTATAAAACATATACTATTATTCCTATTTTGTCCACTAAAAGACTGAGACTGGGAAAGAGTCAGGGTCAGAAGAGGCAGTACCAGGACCAGTGTGGGTCTGGCATGAAGCCTGCAGCTTTCCACAGCTCTGTACCGTGATGCGTGAACTCGGTTGCCTCTCTGAGAGTTGTTCTCTTCTGTCTTGCTCCAGGGCCTGTGAAGGGCTCTTGGAAGTCAGCTTAAAGCCACAGCTATGCAAAAACTGTAGGAAAACTTTACAGGGTGAATTAGCAGCTTCCCCAATACGGGTGAAGTAAAGGTCTTGCAACCATGACCAGTGGTGTCCAGAAAAGTATCTCTTCCAAGAGGCATTGAGAAGGCACAGCTGGCCTGCCTCCAGCCAGCCCTGGGAGTCCTCCTGAAGGGGAGGTAGGTGGAGGCTGTTGTTGGTACTGTGTGCTGGCAGGCGAGAAGACAGGGCTGGCAGCTTCCAGAAGCAGCCTTGGAGTTTGACTACCTCCTATATCACTCTATTTATCAGGCTCCTGGCTCTGCGAATTGCCTTGTCAGCTGCTGCTGAGTCAGGGTGGGTATTTAATTAAAATCATTGTGCCACTGTAGAAATGAGACATTGGGAAGATAGCCAGTCTCTGCAGCCCTTCTCCTCACTGCTTCTTCCCTGTAAAGCCTCACTGCCAGGCCTGGGGCCTGTGATACCCGCCTCTGTCTTCTCTCACGCAGCAACCCCCACAATCAGCTCCCGTGATAGGGCCTGGCCTAACTACAGCCTGTGATCTCAACAGCGCAGTCGCTGGTGCTTTTGAAAGCTGTGTGCTTGGATGGAGGAGATGCAGCTCCTATTTCATTTAATAAATCTCTGTGCAGAGGCTGGTGCCAGTGGTTTGAACGAGAGTTGTGATGTTAGCCATTGCACCATGGAACAACATATTACACACAGAAGCAGTTGATGAGAACCAGGGTACCCCTTCTGCATCATCATTGACTGGGGTTATCACCCAGGCATCTCAGATAAGTCCTCTGGGAATCTGGGCCAGACCAGGTGGCTGAGGCTGAGGTAAAAAATGGGCCTTACTCATTTCCTAAGCCCAAATCACAAATTTGGGATTTAATTGTCTTCTGACAATAGACCTTTTGGCACAGCACATAGGAGTGTGCCCAAGCATGGGTGCACGGGGGGATAGTGAGCCCAGATAAGGGGCAGCCAGGCCATGGAGCCAATTCTGGCCAACTAAAGTAATTGAATGAGTGTAAGACAGAGAGTAGGAGCACTCCCAAGCTTGTCACTGTACAACGTACTGAACACGTGGACCAGCAGAGCTCTCAACTCCTCTGACTAGACATAGCCCCATGCAGAAGGCAGGGGACAGCAAGAGGTGGGGGCCCAACCCACACTTGCTTGGCACCAGGCTGGGCCCCAGTTGTTCAAACGTAAATAACAGAACCTGCCCTAGTACCTTTGTCTTCTCACCTGAAAAATGGGGCACATTTTTTACAGGGTGATTAGGAGATCAAACTGAAATTACAGTGGAACCTCTGTGAGTTGACCACCCCAAAGGACTGTAACAAACTGGTCAGCATACAGAGGTGGTCAACATAAGGAACTAGGCCTACTGTACGGGATGCATGTTCATGAAAATTTGGTCAACTTAAGGAAATGGTCAACATAGGGAGACACTCCACCACAGATGTTCTACTCTTTATTTACAACTCCTCTTCAGAATCAATGGTGGCAGCTTCAGCTTTGTGACTCTCAACCCAACTCTCCCTAAATGCATGTTTTTCTTATAATAATATGTCCTTCCCAAGTGATATCATTTGCCCACCATTTCAATCAATTGGGAAAAAAAATCCATTATTTTATTTGATTAAGAAGTCAGATGGCTAACATACATGTATTTCATCTGTTTAATATCTGCTTGAGACATTGTTAATGTATTTCTATTTGCACTTTGTGTTAATCATCACAGGAGGAAAAGGCTCAGCAGTATTGTGAACTTAGCTTGCCCTATTTATCCAGAACTGAGCTAAGTAAATAAAGTAGCACATTCCTAAACAAAACCTGGAGTCGAAATCACAGACATTGCTGCTGGACACCCTCTGTTTAGACATACTGACGTTTTACAGGGTGATTTTGTGTAAGTCTTCACCGATTCATTCCTTCACTAAAATTACAAATAAATACTACTTATCAAGTTTAAAACGTGCAATTGCTTTCAGTTATTCAACACTGGATAAAACAGCGAGCTGTGAGAGTTCCTCAGGAGAAAATTAACTGCTCTTGAAAAGAAGAAAAAATAGAAGTGTGCCACTTCGTATCCAATCTACAACCTTTGGTGCCATGGTATTTAATGCTTTTAATTTCTGGCTGAGCAGTGATGGAGACGAGAGCAATTAACAATCCATTTTTCACATTCTCTGCCTTTGAGGTTCAGGGGAAGACCCAGCAATTGAGGAGTGCTGTTCTGATTTCAAAAACACAATTTCCATGAAGAACAGCACTTGAGTAGAAGTTTGGAAGTGCTTTATTCTAGAGCTTTTTTATATCTTGAAGTGGGTTGTTTATTAAATCATATCTGTATACATTAAGGCATTTATGGGGTATGATGTGCTGATTTTGTATGCAATTTGGAGTGCTTACATCAAACTGGTTAACATAGCCTTCACCTCATTTACTTAATTATTGTGTTAAGACATTTATACTCTACACTTTAACAGATTCGACATGTACCCTTCCAATATGCACCATAGGTGTGGTCCCCCAACTTACCCTATCTTGAAGTTTTAATAGAAGAAAAAGGTGTGACAGAGCATAAGAAGCTGAAAGGTGTGAATCTTTCATTTTGCTTCAGGTATTTGTTGCTGGCCTAGTCCTTCATCAGCAGAGAGACTCCAGGTCACCAAGCCCAGAGTTCTTATGCATCTAGTTCTGTGTCTGAAATGCAGGCACATTTTTACAAGAGATTCGTATTTTATAGAGGTAGGAGAGGAGTGGTCTTCAAGACACCTGTCTACTTCCCCTGTTCCTTACTGGTTCACCTAAGACAGCGATCCCCGACATTTTTGACACCATGGACACATTTCATGGAAGGAAATTTTTCCATGGATGGGGGACTGATAGTTCAGGATGATTCAACTCATTACATCTCCATCTCAGATCATTAGATGTTAGATTCTCACAAGAAGCTCACAACCTAGATCCCTCAGATGTGTGGTTTATGTAGGGTTTGCACCCCTGTGAGAACTGGATACCGCTGCTGATCTGACAGGAGGTGGAGCTCAGGTGGCGATGGGAGTGATGGGGAGCAGCTGGAAACACAGATGAGGCTTTGGCTACCTGCTGCTCACTCGCTGTAGCCTGGTCCCTAACAGGCCTCAGACTGGTACCCACCTGGGAGGTGGGGAACCACAGCCCTAAGACACTCATCCTTTCCTGGATCCCAATTTCCTCAACTGTAAAATGAAATACCTCAGCTAGATGGTCTCTGCATGTTTTTAATATCTCTTCTTCCTCAACTCTAGGAAGTAACTATTCCAGCTGGCCAAGGATATTTGTCCAACAGTTCTTCCATTGATGATGAGAAGTATCATCTTTTAACTTTTACATGTAGTTTGGGAAAGATCAAAAACCTCTGGCCCTGAAATCTGGCTGTGTAGTGGAATCATCTGGGAAAATATTTTTAATTTCACTATCATTGTAGTATAATAGCTTTAAAAACACTGATTTGTGAGTTTTCACAGAGCAAACACACACACAGAACTAGTTAGAGAAATGGCACATTTTCCCCTCTGAGGGAGCTTTCTAAAGCTTCTATTCGCAAGTCCCACTGTAGACCCACTGAATCAGAATCTCCAGGACATGGACCAAGAATCTTTGGTGGTATGTATGACCCAGCCAGGTTCATGTTATGTGGCAATCTATGATTTAGATAGTGATTTTTTGTTATTCAGATAAACATGATCACCCATGTGCTAGACCCTGGGCACTAAATTAGATGTGTTTGCCTGGGGCCTAGTGTGTCAGAAGTCTGGCCAGCATGGAGTGACTATCCCACAGGGAAGTGTCCATCTCCAAGTCGTGCTGTCTTCTTAGGACATTATTTGCATTAGTTATAACTCCCATAGTGACCTGTGATTGTCGTATTACATTCTTACTTTACAGATGAGGACACTGAAGCTCTGAAGGGCTAAATAAGATACCTGAAATCACACAGCCAGTACCAGTGCTGAGTTTGAAAGTCAAGTTCAGTCTGATATACAAATCCACAATCTTGCCACCTCACATGTGACACAGACTTCATCTCAAGATTAAAGCCAGTCCCAACAAACAGCTACTGAACACATATCAGAGTATGTTGTGGCTGACACTGGTGTTAGTTTACATCATATTTTTCAAACATTGCCTCAATTCCAGCCTTTGTCAATTTTAACTGCATTATGAATGTTCTAAAAAACACTTACCATTTCTTAAGATCAGAAAAAATGTGTCTCCACATATAAGATTTACAGACTAATTCTACTATTCTAGAAATGTAGTTAGCATTGGTCATAAGGAAATGCAAGGGGATGCACAGAGTCTTTTATCGATTCAGAATTTTTGTTAGAGTTGATCTTAGGAAAAATGCTAGTTATTTTCTAAAGTTTGTGTCACATTACTTTTCCAATTGAATGCATCTGATCTTGTGGTTACTTTGTAAAGACAAGCAGAATCTACATTCTACAAAACTATGTCCTGTGAAATTCATAGTAGACTCTCCCACTCCTCTTCTTCTTATTTTATTTTATCTCATTCTTTTAGTTTTCACTTTTTGGGGCTAGGAGGTGTTAGCAACCTTCTATCTGATATGTGTTTCGTCTTGAAGAAATATGAATATGGGATATATTGTCCGCTGAAGCTTTCCCTGGAGCTGCTGCCACTGCTTCCACCAAGTCTGAGCAAGCAGAGCCATGATGGATGCTCCCATCCAGAAGGAGAGTTAAAGGACAGAAATTTAGCAAGTAACCTGGTGGATTAGAGCTGCACCAAGAGAGAAGGTTGAAGAATGCTGAGGCGAGCTGCGACCTCAAGGATACAAACAAAAGGTACAAAATCCATCACCAAGTGGATGGGAGTCCCCTGCCCCATGAGAGCAGCTCGGAGTGCCCCACAAAGAAATAAGCAGAGTTCAAAGGTCCTCACACTATACTCCATGGGAGAGACCATCTAAAAACTGGACCTACCTCCCATACTAGGGTGCCATGGTGTTCTCCTGCCAGGCATAAAAGGATACAAAACTGTATATATTCTCTACCTGCAATTCTGACCTCCCAGACTCCCCTCCACTCATTCTGACCTCCCAGCATTCCCCTCCACTCTCACTCTGAGGTTTGAAGACCTGTCCTCCAAGAGTCCAGATTCTTGGGTGATTTCTGGAGGGGTGTGGACAGGGCCTGGACTGTAGCTGGTCAGTGCTGATTCTATGGGACCGGAGTGAGGAGAGGATGGTTGGCTGAGAGGAAACCACACTGGAGCGGCAGTGCCCTGAGGTGCAGAGCAGCAGCCATTTTTGGCAACAATAGGGCTCACCCCCGGATATTTTGAAGTCACACCCCCGGTCTCTCTGGACAACCGGAGGAGGCCAGGCATCTTCTCAGGTGGCAACCACTGCGGAACAGATCTGGGATGGAAATGCAGGCTCCTTGAGATTTCACCCAGAGTAACTGTTTCATTAGGCTTGGACAGAGACCAGCTGAAAACAAGACAGAGCCACTTAGCCTCACCACACCAAACAGGTCCCCAGTTTCTCAGGCCATAGCACTGTACAGGTCCTTGACAAAGCTCCAGGGGAAAAGTCAAAGTGTAAAATAATCATGTGGCGGAATCAGCGGTAAAACTCTGGTAACCTGGTAACCTGAATAACCAGAATAGATCAACCCCCCCAAGGAAAGATATGGCAGATGTAACTGAAGATCCCATTCATAAACAGATAGCTGAGATGTCAGAAATCGAATTCAGAATTCGAATTGCAAACAAGATTAATAGAATGGAGGAAATTTTTGGAATTAGAAATTCAAAGAGCAATTCAAAAGTCAAAATTAGAAATCTGAAGACAAATTCAAAAGTTGTCTCAAGAATTTAACAAATTTAAAAATAAAACCACCAAAGTTTTTGATGCACTGAAGCAAGAATTTGCAGCCCTCAAAGATCTGAAAAATACAGCAGAATCCCTCAGTAACAGAGTGGAGCAAGCAGAAGAAAGGATTTCTGACATTGAAGACAAAGCTTTTGAATGCTCCCAAACTCTCAAAGAGGAAGAGAAATGGAGAGCAAAAATGTATCATTTTCTCAGAGAGCTCTGGGATAATTCAAAGAAGGCTAATATCCACCTCATTGGAATCCCTGAAAGTGATGAAGTGACTTCGCAAGGCACAGAGGCCCTTCTCCATGAAATTATGAAAGAGAATTTTCCAGACATAACATGAGATTCTGAAATTCAGATAGCAGTTTCAGAACCCCAGCATGACTCAACCTGAAGAAGACATCCCCCAGGCATATCATAATTAAGTTCACTAAAGTTAATATGAAGCAGAAAATTCAGAAAACAGCCAGATGTAAGAAATCCATTACCTACAAATGAAAGAATATTAAGATGATTGCACATCTTTCTGCTAAAACTTTTCAAGCCAGAAAAGGGTGGTCATCGACTTTTAATCTCCTAAAACAAAATAACTTTCAACCCAGGATCCTGGATCCAGCTAAACTGAGTTTCATTTATGATGGAGAAATTAAATACTTTAATGACATTCACATGTTGAAGAAATTTGCCATAACCAAACCAGCTCTTCAGGATATTCTCAGATGTATCCTCCATAATGAACAGCCCAATCCTCCACCACAAAAGTAAACTCACTCAGAAACTTTTGATCAAACTCCAACTTTCACACTGGTGAAAGGATTAAAAATGTCCACTGGACTTTCGAAAAACTAGATACCCAAAATTTTACCAGACTTATCAATATTCTCCATTAATGTGAATGGCTTAAACTGTCCTCTAAAGAGGCACAGGTTGGCTGACTGGATACAAAAACTCAGGCCTGATATTTGTTGCATTCAAGAATCACATCTTACCTTAAAAAATAAATGTAGACTCAGGGTGAAAGAATGGTCATCCATATTTCAGGCAAATGGTACTCAGAAAAAAGCAGGTGTTGCAATTCTATTTGCAAACACAATAGGATTTAAATGAACAAAAGTAAGGAAGGATAAGAATGGTCACTTCATATTTGTTAAGGGTAAAACTCAATATAATGAGATTTCAATTGTTAATATTTATGCACCCAACGAGAATGCACCTCAATTTATAAGAGAAACTCTAATAGACATGAGCGACTTGATTTCCTCCAGCTCCATAATAGTTGGATATTTCAACACTCCTTTGGCAATGTTGGATAGATCCTCCAATAAAAATCTAAGCAAAGAAATTTTAGATCATTGGATTAAAGATGGCGGCCGAGTAACAGCTTTCCTGTAACTGGGCATGGTGAGTCTGGGGAGAAAAGACTCCAGGCATCTTTGGCCAGTTGGATCTGCCTATGATCATCCCTTTGAGGATACAAGGACCCAGCAAGGGATGTATGGACCCCAGGAGAAGGACAAAAACAGTGGAAAACAGGCAAGTGGCTGCGTGTGTTCGATCGACCTAATTACGCTGGCAAGCGTACAAGCAGCAGTGAGACTGCAAACCAGAAAGGCCTTACCTGTGAACTGTTTTGGTGTTTTTGGACTGGGCATTCAGTTGAGCTGCCTTGGGGAGAGCTTGAGCAGGAGTGTGGAGAACGTTGGGCATTGTCTGGGGCCCCAGGCTGAGCCACTGAGCTGGGTGAAGTAAGCCATTGTGAAAGAACTGCTCCAGCAAGCTCCGCCCTAAGGGTCTCCGAGCAAGGATCGGGTGGGACAAAGTAACCTAGTGACTGAGCAGACTAAAGGTGGGGACTGAACTGCCTTACAGCCTTAATCCTTAGGGGCAGAGTGAGAAGGTTTTGGCACACTGGAGTTTTGGGCTATTGCCCTGTGTACAGTGCTGTGATTCACAGCTCATACCAACCTCAAACTCCTGGGCTTGGCGCCGCCCAGACCTCCATAAGAGCTGTGCAGTGACCCCCGATCAGTAACCCACACCCGCTGGGCCTCCGCATTCCCTGACCAGGAACTGCGGGAGCCACACAACCCTGCATCCTCCCTCCTGTGTCCTCCAACCCTCCACACTGGCCCATTCATCTGGCCAGGGACCCTGGTGGCTGCGTGCCCTCTAGAGCCCTACCTGCCTCTGCGCAGAGCCCTTCTCCTGGCCAGAGACCGCTGGAGCCTTGGGTTCTCTGTGCCAAAGTCATTGGGCGACAGGCACTCCCAGAACCGTGTGCACCACCCCCAACCCTGTTGCTGGATCCAGGCGTGTCACACACCGAAGCTGCTTCCACAACCAGAACTCCCCAGCTAGAGCAGCCCCAGAGGAACTACACAGGGTCACTCCTTTCAAAAATCCAGCAACAATAGAGTGAACCTGCTGGGGTCTAATCTTGGAGAGACACCTCCCCAACTCTGAGGACAGCCAGAGGCAACGGTGAAAAGCAATCATGAGGCGAAATCAACAGAAAAACTCTGGCAATATGAATAATCAGAGTAGATAAACTGCCCCAAGGATCAATGGGACAGAAACAGCACAAGACCCCATACACAAACAAATAGCTGAGATGTCAGAAATTGAATTCAGGATCGGGATAGCAAAAAAGATCTAATTAGAATTCCAAAAGTTATCTCAAGAATTCAACGGATTCAAAGAGCAAATGACCAAAGATTTTGACACATTGAGAAAAGAAATTACATCCCTCAAAGATCTGAGAAACACAGTAGAATCCCTCAGTAACAGAATGGAACAAGCAGAAGAAAGGATTTCTGACATTGAAGACAAAGCTTTCGAACGCTCCCAAACCCTCAAAGAAGAAGAGAAATGGAGAGAAAAAACAGACCACTCTCTCAGAGAGCTCTGGGATAATT
>CAUYPK010023067.1:0-25121 GCA_963574355.1 Loris lydekkerianus
CCGAGCACGGCGCACCCATCACCCACCACGCGCCTCCGCCCGCCGCGCCGCCCGCCCGGCCCCCCCCGCGCGCGGCCCCCCCCCCCCGCCCGCCAGATCTTTAGGAAATGTTTCTGAGATCTCTGCAGCAAATATTAAAAGGGAGGATAAGGTACATCCAAGGATTCTTCTGTCTAGAGGAGGTTCTCATGTTTGCCTATTTGCTTTTACATGAAAAGCAATTAGGTGTTGGCTGGGTACAGTGGTGCACGCCTGTAATCCCAGCTACTAGAGAGGCTGACACAGGAGGATCACTTGAGCCCAGGAGTTTGAGATTGCTGTGAGCTATGATGCCGGAGCACACGAGCCGGGGGGAACAGACACTCTGCCTCAAAAAAAAAAAAAAAAAAAAAAAAAAAAATTTAAATTAAATTAAAAAAGCAATTAGGTGTCCAGGGCCTCCATCGTGTGCATGCACGCAGCATGTAAGCAGACAGGTCTATAAGACATGGTGTGTTACTCAGTCCAGAAACCACATTTTCTTAGTTCTGTTCCCAAGTCTCCAATAGCAATAAATCGCTTTTGGCATGACAGTTCTTTTTTATAAATGAGTACACGATTTAAGAAAAAGGGGTTTTTGGCATTCTTAGTGAGGCTCCTGTTTAAATGACTGGGTTTAAATGAGCTCCGTCAGGCTCTTCCTCCTCGCACAGGAGGCCAGCTCAACTCCCTCGCACGCATCTTTGCACGGAGAGAGAGATTTGTTTCTGAGGAGAAATAGGCAAAGTGGGGAGGACCTGCTCCCTCGGTGCTCGGACACATTTGTATCCGGAACACACCAAGAGGCACTGCTCCAGCACTTAAATTATGAGTGTCATCGGACGTTCCTCTCCCCTCCTAGGCTGCTCACTCCCAACTCTGGGAGAAGGCTCAGCTCCATTTACACAGCTGGGGCCCCGCGGAGTGCACACCGGTTCCAGTGCATCCAAGGTCCTCCTTCATTTTCCAGGAACCAGGCAGGATCAGAGCTCTGAACTCAGAACAGGTTCTCCCTCTCTTCCCATGATAAATGCTCATTAGTTTGAGAAAACAGGCAAATGGCAGGTGAGTGGTTCAAAATATATAAACTCTTGAAAGAAGCTTCTCACAGCATGGACGGCTTTCTCTGTCGCCTCTGCCGAGGCCAGAGCAGGGCGGGCACTGTCACGGACTTCAACGTGAGATCTACACCAGCCGGTTGATCCTTTTAAGAAAAACGTGAGCATTAAAAAATACGTCCTGTCACAGGACTTGGGGTTTCCAGGGAATTCCCCCAGAATCACTGCCTCCCTGCCTTTCAGAAACATCTCATCTCAGCCTTGTTCTCCAGCTGTCGATGTGCCAGAATCCCAGGGCAACATAGTTTATTGTTTTAATATCTGTCTGATACAAAGCAAACGCATCCTCCAGTGACTCCTTATCTGTCATACGTATTTCTGTGAAAGAAATATCAAGACAAATAAGATGTTTGGGGGCACACCACGGGATTGCCAGCCTTTTGCAGAAGCTAGCCCCCCATCTGAACAGGCTGAGACCCACTACTCTGCATGAAGATTAATAACCAGACAGCAGCTGGCTGAAATGGGGCTTCCTTTTTGCAGATCCGTCGTATAAGCAATTGGGGTACTTCAAATACTATTTGGGTTTAAAAAAAGTCCTAAAATTGGTAAAAAAGAAAAAAAAAAAAGGGCAAAGCTAAACACAAGCAAAGTGGGCTATGATTATCTCTCAAAGTAACCGCCACTGCTGTCAGTGAGTTGGGGTGGAGGTGATGGCCGAGAGTGAATACCCGTTCCAGGGACCAGTGTCCAGGTAGAACCATGGAGTTAATATAAGAGCTCGCAAAAACCTTTAAACATTTTTTTGTTGTTTTAATAAATCCGAGATGTGCTGGGCCAGGGGAAGGCTGATCAGATGAAGCGAAGCAAAGAGATGGTGCTTCACTGATGGATAAAGAACGGTTCTGGGAGCTCACCACTGGTGGGGTGGGAGCTGGACACTGTGCCCAATGGCGCACATTGTTCATTAAATCAGACATGCACTGTGAGGCAACAGGCAGAATGTGGCACATAGCAGGTGTCTCAAAATCTCTCAATCTGTGGATTCAAGGCAGGAGACAGGAACTCAGTAGCCAAGGACATCTGTCTACAGTGCCAAGCGATGGCAAGAGCAATGATATTTAATTCACCTGCTGAGAAGCTCCCACGTGACAGTGCCCAACAGGGATGGGTCTGCTGCTGGGCAGCACCTTCCAACACCCCTAGGAGTGACGTATTTGTAACTCTTGAAACTTTAGCATTACATATCTATGATGTGTCCTCTCCCTCCAAAGAAAGTGAGTACTACAGAGACAAACTTGCGAACTACTTCTTTGTGGTGTATTTGCAGTGAGGAAACTGGCACCTGGCATATAGAAAAAATAAAATTCCATGAAGATTGCGGAATGAAGCAATGAATTTTCACCCCCCTGCCCAATCAAAGGGCTGATACAATATGTATAGAAGAAATTATTTCAATGAAAATGACAAAGAGGACATAGGTATGCTGCCACCAAAATCCTGAGCCACCGGCACAGGAAGGATTCGCTTATGGGATCCTGGATCTCAAACTGTTGCCCAGGGAAACTTGAGCAGGTCTTGGAGAAAAAGAATAGCAACTGAATAAAACCTCCAAATCCAGATTTGTCCCTGTGTTTCTGATGAGAGCAAGACTACCAACACATTTATTGTATGCAGATTAAATTTTATAGAATCTTACTCTAATGTGCACCAGAAGAGTATTCTTTTTATGTACCTATCTTATATTATTTGTTGTAAACTGTGTTAAGATGGTACAACATGCAAAAAATATGCGAGGGTGCATATTTCAAAAACATTTCTTTTTATTTCTATGCCTAAGAAGCCAGCTGCCCTATTCTGCCCTTTCAAATGAAAATGACAGCCTGACAAAGAAGATAGTAAACTATGGCCCTTGGGCTAAATCTCACCTGCTGTGGACTGTTTTTGTAAATAAAGTTTTATTGGAACACAGCCACGCCTATTCGTTTATGCATAGGTCTAGTAGTTTATGGCTATATGTATAGTACCCCATAGCTACTTTGAAGCATAGGTCTAGTAGTTTATGGATATATGTATAGTACCCTATAGCTATTTTGAAGCCACAACAACAGACTTAAATAGTTATAAGGGAGACCAGAGAGCCTGGTCTCTGGCTGAACATACTATCCCTGCCCTTTCAATGAACAATTTTTGCTAAGCCCTGGCCAGACATATCAGATAGGGAAAAATTGCCACTCCAGAAGTCAGGCCCCATGGAATGGGGATGAGAAAACACAAATAGGGACGCCTGGCAGCTGTTCAGAGGCTCTGTACCATCACTCCCTACTCAGCCATTTCTTGGAGCCCAGCACTGCAAAACTTCAGTAGGGGGACACCAAAAATCTCTGTAGGTACATAGAAAGAAAACCCTAATCCTGGTGGATGTTAAAGTGTGGTGAAAACATAACTGTGATCTAGTGGAGTGAACCAAGTGGGTTACAAGGTGAGAGAGGCTTTGGGTTCACACAGGCTGGGTTCAAGGTTGATTGAACTGGGTGATCTCATTAATATCTCAGCCTAAATTTCCTCATGAAACAGGCATAATGATTATTCCTGTGTCGGTTTCTTGTGAGGGTTAAGCACAGAAGCTCCTAAGCAGGGCTTAGCAGAACGTCTGTCATACAGGAGTGCCCCATACGCATGACCTCTGGTTTCCATTGGCATCGCCGTCATTATTCCAGGGCTGGAACAAGGGTGATTACAGATAGGTATTCACTTTGGTTGCAAAATTTGAGTGGAGTGTAGGGAGCACCAAAACCAAAAAACAAACAAACAAACAAAAAACCCTCAGTAATCCAGATAAATCACGCTTTAATGCAAATTTTTAAAAGCCAAATTATTTTTCCTATCCATGATGAATATACTATCAAAATATAAATACAGAAAACTGCTCTGAGCCACATTGAATCCTAAGGCTTCAAATGGAGAAATTAATAATACCATCCTTATCTTTAGGGAAAAATCTTTTCTAGAATATAAAATATAAATTTATTTTCTATTAGAGAGAGGCAAAATAGTGGGGGGAAGAGATGAGAGAGAGAGAGAGCAGGGAGTGAGAGAAGAGAGATGGGCCGGGGGAGAGAACAGGGCACAGGCATTTCAAAGAAAGGAAGGAAGGAAGGAAGCCAGCTGGGAAATCTTAATATCCTCTCTGTCATGGCTCTTTTTCCATTCATTTTTGTTTTTTAAAAAATATCACATTATCTAGGAGCAGAGGCTCACATCCATAATCCCAGAACTCTGGGAGGTCAAGGAGGCAGGATCACCTGAGCTCAGGAGTCTGAGAGCAGCCTGAGTGCCTATAGTCCCAGCTACTGGGGAGGCGGAGGCAAGAGGCTCGTTTGAACCTGGGTGTTTGAGGTTGCTGTGAGCTATGATGATGCCACTGCACTCTAGCCCTCTATCCCAGGGACTGTTTCAAAAAAAAAAAACAAAAAAAAAACAAATGGGAAAAGAAAAACTTACATTAAAACGTTATTTGTCTGGATTACTGGATTTTCTGGCACTCCATTAAAATTTTATCTGAAGAAGTGAACACCTCGCCGGTTCACCCTACTCCCAGCACTAGCCATTTTTATTTTAAGCAACATCCCCAGAAAAGACTAGGAATAAAACATCTTGCAGGCAACCAAAAAGCTCTGAGTTACCAGCAAGTTGAGGGAGAAGGGAGACACAATTCTTTACATCGTTGTCAGGGACACAGCGCCCTGGGTGTGCTCTTTCTACCAACTGGACTCAGTCCACTGACGTTTTCTGTATTGCGCGGAAGAAAGAGGAAGCTGTAAATTAATTTAGCCCCTTACTTTAATTATAGAAACCAACGGAAGTTCTATCAATTACCTAAAAGTAGAATAGTGCAGGCCTGATTTATGTATGTTTCTGCCACTTAAATCATTGTTTTATGAATTCCACACAATTACTTCCATAAAATCTGCAATCAATATATCAATTAAAACTATGCTGCGACCACTTGCCCTTGAGTTTCACTGGGAGTGAATAAATGAGGAACTGATTTTGCATTTTGATAACGTTTAGGCTCCCAAGCATTTGTCTGTCATATCAGATTCCTCCCCCACCCCCCAAGTAGGATTGGGCTGAATATTTCAGGGGTAAATAACATTTATCTTCCTTTACCTTTAGGATTTGTCCTGACAAGGATCTAACATGGCCCAGCCGTGGCTTCTATGTAATACAAAAAATACATTTGGATTGACAAGCAAATGGAACTATATAGAAATTACTTCTGAAATATGCTTTTCTAGTGCTTGACAAATAAAACTGGCATCCTTCTATCAAGGGGTTTGCTATGGACTGAATTGTATTTCCTTCCTACAAATTGATATGTAGTCTTAACCCTCTGCAATGATATTTGGAGGTGGGCTTTTGAGAAGCAACCAGGCTTTGATGAGGTCTTGAGGGACCAGTGTCTTTATATGAAGCAATCCCTTCATATATGAGCATGCTTGTACTAGCTTGCTCTGCTATGTGAAGACATGAAGAAGGTGGCCGTCTGCAAGCCAGGAGGAGAGCCCTCACCAGATCCCAACTGTGCCAGTGCTCTGATCTCCATCCTCCAGCCTCTACAACTGTGAGAAAATAAATGACCTTTGTTTAAGCCTCCCAGACTATGGTATTTTGTCATGGCAGCCTGACTTAATACAGGGCTCAACAACACTTGCTCATTTTAGATTTTGTAATCTAAAACGATATCTAAGGCTGGTGACAAGTGAAAAGACAGGATGGTGAAATATAAGTAAAGTCAAATGGCCAAAATAGGAAATACGTTTACAACGTCCATAATATTTACAGGTCATTCTCCCTAATGAACAAAAACCTCTCATATGGGAATTCACAATAAAATAAGAAAAAATTCAGAAGAGAAATTCACAAACGGTAAAGTCTAAATGACAACTAAATCTGTGAAAGATGACGTTCATTGTTAGGAGAAAAGCGAATGCAAACTTAAACAAATGGAAATGTTATTTTTCACCTGTCCAATTTGAAAAATGAAAGAGAACAAAAATACATCCATGAGTGCTAGGAAGAATGTTGGGATGGGATCGAAATCCCATCTTTGGGAAGGCAGGTGTAGCATCTGAAGCTCTAGTACATGAGGGTGTACACAGAGATTTTTACTACAGCCTTTACGGAGGGGATTTTTAAAAGAGCACTTGACTGACCAAGATGGAGAGCTCTTGACTAATCCATGCGCCATCCTCATGGGTGAAACAGCATGAAATATCACAAAGGCTTAAAGGAAGATGATTACAATATTGTTACCTGAAACTAAATAAGATTGGTACGTGTAACATGTGCATAAACATAAAATACACATATACTGTCTTCTACATAAAATCAAAAGACTGACCCTCCACCCCACCCCATTGCATGTGTCTACGTGCTTCTTTGGATTATAATGGAGAAAATGTGAAGAGGTACTTGTAGGGAGCCCACAAAGCTACTTTAAAGGCGTGTGTTCTTGGATACAGTGGGGATCTCTTTAGCATATGATTCCAACTGCAGGTAAGTATGTGTGTTCATATGCATGCTTCACCAATTGCAACGAGCACCTGTTACTTCTGTAATTTAAAATCTAATCATAAAATTGTGAAGAAAACAGAATAAGGATGACAACAGTCACCTGCTTCTGGAAACAGCTACTGCATACGTGAATCAGCATCAGGGATAGAGTGTTTTGCTAATCTAAATCCGAAGTCGACTTTTCCATTCATGGAACCAATGATTTACCTCTTGACATTGCAGCTAATACAATTCGGAAAACATGTGCTCCGTTCTTTGCCTTCCTGTGTCTGCCTAGAGCAGATTTTGATGTCAAGCATTCGTTCACTGTATGCGAATGGTGCTAACATAACACAGCTCATGTGTTCTTACCCTGCACAAGAGAAGCTGACAGACGGTGGCCCCTCAGAGTAGGGAGGGCTGCAAGATGCCACCAGCCCACCCTCAGATGTACTAACCCTCTCTGTGAAGGGTCTACCTTATTTGCTACTCAAAGTTTGTTCAAAAACATCATGTTTTGCATTTGATACTAGGTGGTCTTGCATCATTCCCCAGAGTTTCGCTCCGACTTCATTTAGTTTGATGTAAAGTAGCCCCATTTTACACTCTGAAGAAGAATAGTTATTAGGACATCCTCATAAAGGTTGGGGATGAGGAAAAAACAAAACAAAACAAAACGGGGCTAGTTTGGGGTCAGATAAGACAATCCATAGGATTAGGCTGTAGTCACATAAAATGTTGAGTGAACATCTTTCCCTTTGTGCTTTTGTGAGTCCTGGGTCATATTATTAGGATAATTAATTCACTTAGGGAAAAAAATATGCAAAAATGCATCTTAAGAAGCAGATAACTTCAGTGGGAATTATTTTCATTACAGACTCATTCAGCAGGGTTCCTTTAAAAACCATCTCCTCTACTGCATTTAAGGGTGTTATTTACAGACAATCAGCTCTCTGGCGAGGAACAGAGGCAATGTAAGTTTAAAACATTCAAAACTAGTTAAAGATCCATGGAGAAAAAAAAAAAAAAATCAAAAACAAAACTCCAGAGTAATCTTGGCAGTCAGGAGACACGAAGGATCCTATATACAAAAGTGTAATTTACCCCTTTTTTTCAGAAGCACAGGTTTTAAATAAAAATGATAAACACAAACATTTTCAAGTTAACAAACAAGCACATCTTAAGAGATAGCTGAGATGTCAGGAAGCCTCAACTTTAAGGAAGATGGGTGAATTCTTAGAGAAAGATGGTCTGCACCCATCAGCTCTCAAAGATACGCAGCTCTTAGCTCTGTGTGGATCAGGCCTGGAGAGAGGAAAGAGATCCTGGTGACCATGAACGTTATCTCCAGGGTGTGCACCTGTGTGTGTGTGTTTGTGAGAGAGACCCTTTACATGCTGGTTGAACTAATTAAGGAAATGGGAGATGGTTTTGTACAAGAATTTAAATCTTAATCTGGAAGAGAAAACCCTCACTGTATTTTGCAAAGAAGGGAGCTAACTACAAACAGCCTGGACCTGGAAGCCATAGAAAGAAAGGAAGACTCCGCAGTGTATCTCAGGGATGTGTGGATAAGCTCTACACCCAGCACCAGTGCACAGCCTCCAGATGGAAGTCACCTGAGGCCCCACTGGCTACCCAACGGGGGAAGGAGAGGTTTCAGAGTGGGTCACCATTACAAAACACTAACTGAATTTGCCAATCCAAATACTCTTGCTTAAGAGGTCAACAAGACTCTTACTATAAAAAAAAAACCAACCATTTTTTGTTTTGCCTCTTTATGGGGTAGCAGGATTAGCTATGAATTTTCTTTAACACTGCTATACTAAAGCATATTTGTTTAATATGACGATAAACCCAAGTTCTCAACAATGGGGGGAGATTAAAATATAATTAAACAACAGAGTGTTACTGGGCCATTAACATATTTTCATAAAGGGCATCTGGCATGATAATAAATGAAAATAATAGGATGAATAATGGGTGGGTAACATGACTGATGATGTAATTTAAAATTGAAGCATGTTGGACACACATTGTACAGTTTCTGTAATTATTATAAATTCTTACTTTAAATCTAGAAAGAAGCATAATTATATACTGTTGGAGTGATATTGCCACTTTATATCAGAGATGGGCACATTTTTTCTGTAAAGAGCCAGACTGGTAATGTTTTAGGCTTGTGGGCCACCTCTGTCTCTATTATATATTCATCATTTTTGTTTTGTTTGTTTTTACAATCCTTGTAAAATCTAAAAACCATTCTGAATGTATAAGGCTCATCAGACAGACCCTGGTGTGGGTTTGGTGACCCTTGGTTTAGATAATCTCATTTTCTCTGTATGTGTCAGCTGTTTTATTTTGAAGGCTGAGTGAAACATTTCCACGTTTGATATGTGAGACATATGCTTTCCCCAAATGACTATAGAATAGTTGTACCCATTTCAACTAGCACCTTTTTGGGAGTGAATTTGTTTTGTTCACGTCTATGAAGAAAACTCCTTGTCCAATATAGTAACCATCAGCATCATGTGGCTAAGTAATGTAACATTAATGAAGCTAAAATATCAACAGTGCCTTCATCCCATCGGTTCTGTGCTGGACAGAGCAGGTAAAGAAGATTTCATCTCAGAGAGTTCTAGAAGGCAACAAGGTTAGAGAAAAAAAAAATAAAATAAAACTCGGGGACTTAACTGTGCGGTGAGTTTTGATGCAACAATCTCCTTCAGAAAATAATATTTATAGAGAACAAGGAGGGCAGATAAATGAAACGATGATGGGAGTTAGGGTCAAAGGGACCCAGGAAGGCAGCTGAAGGTTGAATAATTTCCCCAGGTTCATAAACCAAATCCACCAACATCCTGGCTGTGTGATCCTAGGTAAATTAATCCACTCTTCAGGCCATCTCCTCCCTCAGCTGCAACAAGCATTACAGTACCTACCTGGTGAGATTTCAAGAGGAAGAATCAAGGCTGCCCACATGAAAATGTGCACTAACAATATAATTTTAGGAGACATGTGCACATTTATATGAGTCCAAATGGGACAATTTGCATAAATTCAGAAAGAACTCCTTCCTGCCGGTATGGTTAGATCCTGGCTTCCTGAGGCCACAGGCATGTACCTTGCATTTAATTAACGCCGAAACTATCACTGAAGATTGTATCCTGCTTGGGAGCAGTTAACTGTCTGCCGGGAACTCCCGAGGCCTCAGAATTCACAGGTCATCACATACTTGCCTGCTGGCAAGCCTTGCCCCACAGGGAGGAGTTTGGTGTGTCTCAGCTTCACACTTAGGGAATTGGGATGATAGATTTGGGCACGGTGGTGAGGATTCTCCCATCTCTCCTCTTAGCTGCTGTGAGCCTGGTACCTCTGCTCCCAGCCTCCCTCCCTTCTCCAGCTGGTCTCAGAAACACCCTCACTCCCCTCCTGGTCTCCTGAACTCACTTCTGAGTACTGACCCTAAAGAGTCAGTTCTGGGAATTTCATATGACTTATGCCCAGTGTATGAAATAGCTGGTGAAGTCTTGGCTATGGCTGGGACACTCTTTGAACATGATGGAAGTTGGGGTCCTCAAACTGCGGCCCGCAGGCCACATGAGGCGGTGTGATTGTATTTGTTCTCTCTTTTTTTTTTACTTCAAAATAAGATATAGGCAGTGTGCATAGGAATTTGTTCATAGTTTTTTTGTTTGTTTGTTTGTTTTTTTAACTATAGTCCGACCCTCCAACAGTCTGAGGGACAGTGAACTGGCCCCTGGTTAAAATTTTGAGGACCTCTGATAGAGCTTTAATTCTTCAGTCTGCTCTGGGAATCAGGATAGGATGTATCACGCTCCACCCTGGAGCACCCATCCCGGGCAGAGGAAACTTTGCTTCTATCCTGTCGACACTGTGATCTACTTGCCTTATTTATTTCTCCAGCTATCTGTGCTAAAGTGACCCCAGTTTTTAATTATTATTTTTATTTTTATTATTAAATCATGGCTGTGTACATTAATGCGATCATGGGGCACCATACACTGGTTTTATAAGACAGTTTGACACATTTCGTCCCCCCACCCACCCAGTTAAATGGGGGAGAACTGCAATTTTCTCTCTCCTCCTTATCTTTGGAATTGTACAGCAAAGAATTTGAATAGCCATGCAAAGAAGTCACTAGCTGAAGGCTGCACAGGGTGTCCATAAAGTTCATGCGCAATTTTAAGCAGTACACTATTTTAAATTGCACACGAATTTTAAGGGCAGCCTGTATTTTCAACAGTGTGACATTGTGTCAGAAACTATAGATCAAACATCTCTGGCTAAGCTATGGAACGCTTTGGATGGTTTTCATGTGTCATTGAAAAATTATTTTAACTTGGAAAGCCATGGTAAAAGGCTAGTGCTATAGCTCCCCACCCTCCCCCCACCCTCCTCTCACCCCCATGCCCACAACCCGTCCCTGGGACCCAACCCTGATAGATCTAACGAGGAATGGCTGGGACACCCGGGAGGTGAGGGTTCAGACGTAAATGTTCATGAGCAGAGGGGTTCAGATGCTAAGGTGACAGGGAGACAGAGACATGCTTATGAGAGTCAAGTTCACCTCGTAGAGAGCCACAAGGGAGGGTAGAGCAGAGGGAGGGGAAGGAACTTACATGGCAGGGAAGGTGACTGGACTCAGATTTATGTCACAAAACAAAAAGAGAGCCACAACAGTGGGCTTACTTGCGGAAGTATATACAAGTGAACTGGGGGCACTGTACATGGAGGATCCCTCCTGGTTTGCCTGGCATAACAGCACCGTGCCTACGAAAGAGAGAGAGAGACGGCATCTGGTTTGGGAACAGCCACACTACACGGGAGAGATCAGGGCAATGCAAACAAGAAAGGCAGAGAAATGAAAACAGCCACATCCCGGAGCCCACGATGGATGGGGACCCCGGGGGAAGCCCCCTCCCAGCCCGCCAAACACATGCCATCACAACTCTTCCCAGCGGATTGAGTAGCAGAGTCCGGCTACTCCAGGGACCAGATTCAGATCAGGGGTGGGAGCAGCCTGGCATCCTGAACAGGGAACACTGGGACTATCAGAGAGCACTAGGTGGTAAACCTGACTCAAACCCACTCTGCCGTGTGATCCTGGGTTGTCGCTGTACCTCTCTGTGCCTCAGCATTCTCATCTGCAAAACGGGGGGAAACATACCTACCTCCAGAAAGGGTTGTGAATTGTACAGCTGGAGACACACGCAAGGCTGGACCTGGCACGTAATAATTGCTTGAGGGTAAGCATATGCCTCGACGCCATTTAGAGAAAACTTAACCCCCATACACATACACTCCAAACTTTAGCCTTTCCAAATTAGTTCTTCAGAGAGGAAAGAAATAAATGCAACTTTGGGCATCTGGGACCCTCGCGGGGTGAGATGGTCTTTGGCTTCTGCATTTCCGGTTTCTCCTCCAACGCTCTCTGCCACCCAGCTGGAGAGGTTGCTAACTAGCCCTGTCGTGTGTGACTACGTGGAAGCAATGACTCACCCCCTCTGGATCTAATGCAGGGGCCCCTGGGCTTATCCTCCCAACATGAATTTTATAATGGCAGATAACACGGGAGTCCTGAGATACCGCCTCGATCTATGACGTGTTTTGAACAATCACCCATTCTGGGGATGACACAGGGTCTGAACCCTCAGGGTATCAATTCTACACACCTGCAGCTACAAAATTCAAACACAAAGGCTTTGTAATGACCTAGAGAAATGTTGGAGGAGGTTCAGCCCACTGCTGGTGATGTAAACGCCTTCCTGGTCACTTCCCTGACCGGGAGGGGTCAAACTGTACGTCCCAAACTGCATTCCCTTGTCACCACTGGGAAGTATCTCCCATGTACAGATACCTACCTTCCAAGCAAACTCTCCTACACTCTCGGAGACTTGCCCCCAGGGAATGGCTCTATTCTCCTTTTATATCTTCCCCAAGATCAGCAAAAGTATAGTTAAAACTTCAAAAGTGCCCATCGATCCATGAATGGATTAATAAATTGTGGTACATGTACACCATGGAATATTATGCAGCCTTAAAGAAAGATGGAGACTTTACCTCCTTTATGTTTACATGGATGGAGCTGGAACATATTCTTCTTTGTAAAGTATCCCAAGAATGGAAGAAAAAGTATCCAATGTACTCACCCTTACTATGAAACTAATTTAGGACCTTCAAATGAAAGCTATTACTCAGTTACAACCTAAGAATAGGGGGAAGGGAAAAAGGGTGGGGAGGGAGGGGGGAGGAGGGTAGAGGGAGGGCAATTGATGGGAATACACCTGTGGTGCATCTTACAAGGGTATATGTAAAACTTGGCAAATGTGGAATGTAAATGTCTTAGCAAAATAACTGGGAAAATGCCAGGAAGGCTGTTAACTAGTGTAATGAAAATGTGTCAAACGGTCTATGATCCAAGTGTATGGTGCCCCATGATCATATTAATGTACACAGCTATGATTTAATAAAAAAAAAAGAAAATGAGGGGTTAAGAGACAGAAGGAAGTACTGTAGTCACATTTTAATAAGAAGGGGAAAGACTTATTAAGAAAAGAAGGGACAAGACTTGATTGATGACTTTGAAATCTAACTACTCGTGTGGCAAAGAAAGATGAAGAAAAGTAGACATTGTAGGCAATATATGATTCAGCAGAGAGATAGTCTCCAAGTATCCAAAAAGAGAAGAGAGAAGAGAAAAGAAAAGAAAAGTAAAAAAGAAAAGAGGGGTAGGGAAGGGAAAGGAAGGGGGGGGAAAGGAAAGGATAGTAAGAGAAATGTTACCAGATTCAATGAAACAGATTCCCTTTATCAACTAATACAGAGTCTAAGATTAAGGAAGCCAAATTCCCTACAGGATGAGGGTTCAAGGCCTGGCTGGCATGACCAATGTCCTAATTTCTATGGGTAAACTTCCTAACAATGAGAGCCATCAACTCTGATTGTACAGAGGACTGGTCAGCCTTGCAAACATTCTTCTCTGATAAGCAATAGTAAACCTCAAGCTAGTTTCAGTCAGCTTACAGAGGCTGCACACAAACTTTGTGTCCCATAGTTGACCTTTTGGTGTAAACAACTTACTTCTAGTTTATTTTAATGCTCAAAGTCCTCCCCAATGTGAGCATGGAATATATGTTACATACTTGTTTACCTAAACCACAACGTGCTTGGTTCTAGTTATAAATATGTACAGATTTTCTCCCCCAAACCTGCAGAATATGTATGATACCTGCCCTGTGAGGCATAAAACTCAACTTGTCTTCTCCTCTTCCATGAGAAACAATCTTAGGTAATTGCCTGGAAATTGTCTCCCTGGCTTGCAAATCAGTATCACCAGTAAAGCTCTCCTTCCTTCTATTTAGCCGTCCTGCTGTTCTTTTGGACAACAGAAGGAAGAAAAGGAGGGAAGGAGGGGAAGAGAGGAGAATGAGAGAGAGAATAAGTGGTTGTAGAGAAAATGAAAGTTTCCTCTTGAGACTTAATGTAATAAATTTCAAAGCTCATGGAAGAGATTGACTCTGTAGGACTATAAACTGTAAATGTGTAACCTGTGTGTTCAGAGACACTCAGCTCTCCAAAACACGATTTACCCTTTTTGCTCTGCATCTAGGCTTACCAATCAAATTTCTATTAATATTTGTTTAGTTGGTAACACATATATATGACATCAGGAAAGCACTGGCTGGAAATCATAAATAGTACAGTCTCTGTTACCAATAAATCCTTGACAGTTTATTTACACGTATGTTCTTTGTAAATTCAATGAGCTGGATGTTTCATTTTGTCCAATTAACTCTGGGGCTTGGAAGATAGAGGTTCTGAGACCAGCTCTGCAATGTGCCCATTAACCCAGGTGATGCTCCTGTTGGGCTCTGTCTGGGTGCTGGTAATGCAGCTATGCACTCTCCTGGTATGACACACACCTCACAGCACTATCCCTTTCCAATTGCAGGCTCCTACAGAGAGAGGCCTTCCTGCACTGTCTAAGATATCATTTCTCTATTTCATCCTTAAAGGCACGAGGGAGGAAATCAGACTTCAAATAAGTGAATTAATATGATATGATCATTTCTGAAGGATATTATCCTGATATATTTGCACAATTTTATTGCAGTCACATTCAAATGTGACTCTTCCAAATGAAGGTTCCAGAAAATAAGCATAAAAATGTCTATGGTTTTAGTTCCCACAGACTTGTGTGACCCAAACTGAACCACAACATTTCCTTTGTCTTCTGCAGTATATGGCCATCATGAGAACTAATGAAATACATTCCTGCCAATTTGTTTCCCCTATGAAAAGCGCTTGTGTATGGAAAACAAATACTCTCAGAAGCAGTCTATAACTTCAGAGGTGTATTTTAATGACCTGCAGGTTTAGAAATTAACGAAGTGCAAATTGGTATACTGGGAACTTTTATCCAATGTGTACCAGATCATTAATCTATGATCATACAAAAGCCTCAATACTAAACATTGCTTTCTTTGTTTCTTCCTTCTTTTTCCTTTATTTTTTTTCTCTGTTGGAACCTATAATATACTATTTTATCATTTTCATCTTGATTACATTTTAAAATAAGAGTCAGGAATCCCATATGAACCATTAATGTAGGAAAAAAAGATAAAAATGAAAGGGTGTGGATGTATCTACATATTTGTGATATTAAAAAGAAAACAGAACAGTGTATCTTAGAAAAATAGGCAATATCTCAAAAGCCCAAACCCAGATGTAATCAGATTTCAATTCCATCTAGCATCCTTTCAAATACTTTGCAGCAGAAATGGAAGTGCATTATATCAAAATGACATATAGTAGGGGCTCACCCAGCTGGCAGACAGAGGGTCTAATGCTTGGGATGGTGTTATTTAATGCATTTATGACTATTGCTTAAGCATGTTCAGAATTTTATAACAGAAATATGAATAGTACTTACTACATCTCTATATAGCCACATCTATATACAAGATCTATGAAAAATGAATTTCTCCTGCACATTTACCCCAAATTACCCATGTTAATGGATATCAAGACATTTTGTTGGAAAAACAAATGCTGAAAGTGAAAGCAAAGGTAGTTGTCCTTGGATTCATTAGCAAGGAGTATTTTAAATGAGCTTTTTGTACATGCAAGTTGATAACCTCATTATGAAGTACTCTTTTAACATGTTGTTCCCAGGCATCAAAGTGGTCCACACACTCTCTCCCATGAAATGGGGTTTCATGAGTCCTTTCAGAAAAGAGACCCAACAGAGGAAAGAGATGCTCATCCATTTAGCCCACAAAACTGAGAAGAGACTCAAGTGGAGGATGAATTCCAGGTGGAATGAAGCCAAGTGGCTGTATCCTCAATGGTAGAATGTTCAGAGATTTTCTTAAGTATATTGTAAGTGTAAGTAGTACTTGCTGTATAAATGGCTGGAAGGGTGTTGCACCTGCTAGCTCCTTGGAATGTGAGGAGTGGTTTTCATTTCTCCATTTTTCTCAGCTTCTGAATTTAGGAGGCTTCCTGTTTTGTTATAAGTCTTTCTTTTATTGCAGCAATTTTCATGTTTTTATAGCATTTTTATGACCCATTGAAAGGCCTCTTGGCACAATATTTGGCAATGTTTCACCTCAAATGCTGTCACAAAAGAATTCACAGCAGTAGAGAACAGAGCTTCATCAAGGACTTCAACCTGCACTTGCCCCAGGTCTAATGGATGTCAGCCCCCGGCTGCCCAAATGAACCACAGCTAACTCGGCTCTACTCAGTCCCAGAGCAAGTGCTGCCTGAGCCTGTACTGATGTCAGAAGAACCTTTTCTCATCAGTTCATAGCTGATGGGAGAGTCCATAGCTTTAAACCTCTATGTCAGGGCACCCACATGAGAACCAAATGGCTGTGTTCATTCTAAATTTCCCAGTGATGCAAATCTGTCTAATTTGTCCTCTTATTTAAGTTTCAGTGGCAAATTCAGTTCCCTCCTGAGACTAGAACCTTGTAGTAACTATAGACCACCTGGCTCAAGAAGTGAACTTCCTGCTCATTCCTTTCCACCTAGTTCCTGTCAATTTCCAATTCAGAATGCTCCGTATTCTGAATCTTAGTGCTTTGATCTCAGATGTTTAAGGGGGCCCTTCCTGAACTTACCCAAATCTCCCTGAAATTCCAGTACTCAGCACTGAGGCTACCCAGACACTCCTGATACTGCCTAGACCTCTATTGGAGTCAGTGTGGATTCTCCCCTCCCCGTCCCCCATTCCTGCTAATAACACCTGCATAAGTAGATTGCTCCACCTATCCTTGGACTATTGATTTGGATTGCTCTGCCTATCCTTGGACTATTGATTTGGATTCCTGGATCTTCCTCATGAGACAATCCCTTTCCAACACACCCCAGATATCATTCACAAACATGCTTGGATTTGCTTAGGATTCCAGGTGGTTGAAAGAAGGTAGAAAAAAACATTTTCAGGAAATGAAGGTGAGTGTGGTGAATGAAGGCCAAGACATCCCAAACAAATGGGAAGCTGGAATAGGGGAAATAATTCTGCTTACCTAGAAATGCTTGAATAATATTGTTCTATAAGAAAGAGAGAATATGAGGAAGGAAGGAAGGAAGGAAGGAAGGAAGGAAGGAAGGAAGGAAGGAAGGAAGGAAGAAAGGAAATAAAAGAAAAACCAGTGAGCTGATAGAGTGATAGTAGACCTCAATGTGAAGCAGGCCAGATGTGGACATCCTGACTTTCTTTTCATCCCTTCATATCCCCAGCTATTTACTTGATTACATATTAAAAGTTAGGATAGAAGTTCTTGCTATTTAGCCTGATGCAGTCTTAATTAAGGGCAGCTTGAGAAGCCTCTGAGGTCTAGGGGGGAAAAAAATCAATTTCTATCCTGAGAACACCATGAAGACTGAGGTTTTTAGTGTTTCCCACATTCCTCATCTTTACCCTCAACACTATGCTTTAGTTATACCAAGTCACTTCTCATAGGTTTCCTACAAATTATTTCATATTCATATTCATGTTTTTTTAAAGATGATGTTCTCTATACCTGGAGTTTCCATTACAAGGGAATGTCTGTTAATTGATCAAATCTAACATTAGAAATCACTCCTCTGGAAGATTTTCTGTAGCATCTACTCTATTTCTATTGATAGAGTAAATAATTTCCTCCTCAAAATGGTGTACAGATTGGTATTATCCACTATACTTGATAGTGCTGGGGTACACATTACAAGTGAATAAATAAATTACAGTATAATTAACACAACTGGTAATCAAGAATTACTATAGATTATGTAGAAGCAGTGATTTATGGATCTTATTCAAAAAGTGTTATTAAATGAATATTTTTGTAGATGGAATTTTTATATGGTTTTCTCAAAGGCTCTGATCATGCTTCATCCCACTTAACTTTTTTGGTAATTGATGTCTTGAATGAAACAAATGACACATGTATTTTGATTCCCCAAACCCAACCGTCTGCTAATACAGTGGATAAAAAAATAAAAATTCAACAATGTTTCAACAGCTGGATATGTGGAAAAAATTTAACAGAATGGGTACTGAGTATGTACAAGTTGCTGATGGAATAGTATATTGGTGATATGACTTTTTTGAAACTTGGCAATATATATATCAAAAATATAAAATAAATACATAGACTTTAAGCCAAACATTTCATATGTGGAGATATTTTTCTAAGAAATAATGAGACATAAAATTTAATTTTTATGTACATAAATGTTCTCTTTCTTTCTTTCTTTCTTTCCTTCTTTTTTTTTTTTTTTTTTTTGAGACAGAACCTCACTCTGTCACCCTGGGTAGAGTGCTGTGCTGTCATAGCTCACAGTGACCTCAAACTCTTGGGCTCAAGTGATTCTCTTGCCTCAGCCTCCTGAGTAGCACCACATTATTTAAATGATAAAAACAAGAAGTTGACCACAAGTCAGCTATGCACATGCACATGTGCTTGCATATGTATATACACATATATAAAATATGCCAATATACTATATTATTATAAATCATATTATAAAGGGCATATTCTAAGAGAAATGATATTGCAAAATACCAAAAAAAGAAAAAGGCAAATGTAAGCTCATTTGGACAGAGAACTGGTTAAAGCTTGATTTCCACAACCTCCCACAATCCCAATCTGGCGCCTACATTTATGAGTAGGCTTCATCACTCTGTGTGAAATGTTTCATCCTTTTGGCAGTTTCCATAAAAATGAATCCATTCATACGAAACAATTAGAAAGTTTTTATTGTAGTTACTGAGGATCAGGCAGGCTACAGGGCAAATTTCCACTCTATGCCTTGGCTCCCTCCCCACCCCTCCATCCTGCCTCTGACACCTCTTCGCATTCGTGAATGTCACCATTCTGTTTTGATGCCCTGGATAAATGGGATGTTTGATGACCTTGGATAAATGGGCTCTGCCTAGGGATCAACTTCTACCTCAAGAACCAACAAATACAGTTAACATGTGTGCTGGTTATTGCAGTGATAATTCAATTCCCAGCTAATTATAGACATTTGTATAGATGAAAAGCAACATCAGAGCACACCAAAATATCAATGGTTGTTAATTCTTGGTAGTTTATTTGAAAGTGATTTTAATTTTATTATTTACCCTATAATCTGTGAACTTTCAAACATGAACAACTGCTACTTTTTCACTTAAACAAAAATGGAATTTTTTGTCCCATGATATGGTAAATGCTCCAGAGTTAGAGACTAGATCATAATTTGAGGGAATATTTTAGAGATAAAGGTATAGGAGAGCCCTCCTAACTATAGAATTTTATGATTCACCAGTTGTTGTTAAGATAAAATGACATAAGGATAAAGAGAGTGCTTTGAAAAGTACAGATCTCCATGAAAATATGCTATTAATCTGATGCTTTGCAGTGCAGTGGTAAGTACAGCTGCTGGCACTGAATAGAACATGAACTTCTAGAACAGGCTGGAGCAGAAGTTTCAGGATAGACATGATAAAATGGAGAGTTGTTTAAATCACAGAGCTCACATTCGAAAAAGATGTCCTATCTTTTCATGTTTATTTTTTCCTTCTCTTCTTCCCTGATGCTCTCCTAATTTGTCCTTGGACAATAGAAAGAAAAGTGGGGGTAATTGAAATATCATTTCATTATCATCATAAATTTAAGAACTTAAGTAACTACTACCAAGTGTTGTTCTGTTTACACCTATAGCAACAGAAACATTGAGCCCTTTTTCAAGTCTTACGAATTTTCTAATCTTTTAATTGTGCATAGACATCAATAAAAATTCATGAACATAAATTAAGAAGAGAAGAGTTCATAGGCAGGCTGGTTGGCAAATACGTGCAGTTAGAGAAGTCATCTATTTTCCGATTTGCTCAGAAAAAATTAAAATCAAACAAATTCATATTTCTTGTTCATTGGACCTGAGTGTATTAGGAAGCCTTTTAAACGATAATGGGATCTTATATTTCTTTGTTTTTTGTTTTCTTTTTACAAAATTTTGTCTGAAAAAAAAATTTATGAATATTAAATCATAGCTGTGTACATTAATGTGATCATGGGGCACCATATATTGGTTTTATAAACAGTTTGACACATTTTCATTACACTGGTTAATATAGCCTTCCTGGCATTTTCTTAATTATTGTGTTAAGACAATTATATTCTACATTTACTAAGTTTCACATGTACCCTTTTAAGATGCACCCAGGTGTAATTACACTGAAATTTTAAATATGGATTAGGATAAAAGGAAAAATCAAAGAAAAACAATCTTTAAAAAATATGAGGTCCCTGTCCCTATATTCAATGTGTGCCATCTCTGAATATAAAACATACTTTCAGCTCCATGAAACCTCAGCTTTTAGATTATTGCACATTTTATTGGCCTTTCCTAGGCTCTGAAACTAGAAATTCATCTGCCTCTAACCTTTCCACCCAAGTTGACTTCATACATAAATAAAGACCAAGTTCAAATTACAGGGAGTGGTAAAGAAATGGAGGTTCTCTGCTTTTCTTCTTTCAAAAGCAATATTAAAATATATGAGGTACAATTGTCAAACTAAAAAAATTGCTAGATGATTCATAAGAAATGAGTGGCCGGCAGGCGAGCCTGACTGCTCCCTCGCATTACCAATTTTTAACGGATCTTTGGGCAGGAAGATGATTATTTCCCGTCTAAGTTACACCGCAGGGAGGAGGGGCACTGTGGACGGAGAGGGGACAGAAGGACCAGACACTGAGCAGGGACAGAAGATAATGCCAGGCGGGAGCACATTCAAATGCTACATTTTGTAGTAAACAGCTTGTAAATGAAACCCCAGAGGACTCTGTTTCCCCTCTTCAGTTCTTATCTCTCGCACCTTCCCCCATCTTATCATCTCCCCAGAGGGAAACAGGCAGACCTGTCAGGCATCCTTCTAACTTGTCAGGGACTTAACTGTGGCTGAGGCAGCCAGAATTACAGCTAAATGGCTTTCTGCATTGGAGGATCAATATCTGCTTCTGTTCTCTGAGCCACACTGCAGAAGCCTAATGTGTTGCTTACACATCACAGCAATTGTGATCGTTGTAACCAGTTTGCACAGGAGGGAGGGGTCCAGGGCCAGCACTTCATCCTGTCCCACCTGATGGGGCCACCAGAAACTGCTTCTTCCTGATCTATGTGATGCTGATGTAATATGTGGTGAACTTGGAAAGAGCAAAGAGGACATGAACTATTAATCCTATTTTTCAGAAATCCCAACATCACCGCTGTGAACATCATAATGAATAAAATCCGAGACTTTCGCTGCAGATTGCTTTATATTATGAGCTCTTTGTTGCCTTCATCAATTCATTAAATATTCACTGGATCATTTATAAAGTCCTTGCAACTGCCCTGCAAAACCATGATTCATCTGAACATGAAAATTAAACTCAACGTGTTTATATATTTGTACATACATAAATACATATAACTCACATACAGAAGACCAAATAATTTGTCTTTAGTCAGCATATCAGTGAAAATCAAATCAGCTAAAATGAAATCTCAAGAGGAGGGGAAAAGGGTTTATTCTGCTAGAATTAGGTATTGTCAGAGTGAACTGCTGGAAATTCTTAATACAGGAATAGCCAGTATATCTAATGGGAAAAGAAGTGCTCAGGTCCAGTGCAGTAAGTGACCAATGTCAGATGTGGGACAATGGAGTAAGAAAGGGTATAGATAGTAACCATTCTTTATTCTTTAGAAGTATATTACTTGAGAAAATCACTCCTTTCAAAGGGAAACAAAGTTGATGTGTATTTTGTTAGAAAAACCACATTCAGTGGCCAGGTAACAGCTTCCCTATGACTAGGCACAGTGAGTCTAGGGAGATAAGACTCCAGGCATCTCTGGCTGCTGGGATCTGCCTATAACCATCTGTTTGAGGATACAGGAAGTCAGCAAGAGACTTCTGGACCCCAAGAGGAGGACAAAAACAGTGGAAAACTGGCAAGTAGTTGCATGTGTTGCATCCATCTAATCTGGATCCCAACAGAAGGACAAAAAAAAGTGGAAAACTGGCAAGTGGTTGCGGGTGTTTAATTGACATAATCCCGCCGGCACCCATAAGTACAAGCAGTAGTAAGATTGCAAAACGGAAAGGCCTTACCTGTAAAGTGTTTTGGTGTTTTTGGACTTGGCACACAGTTGAACTGGCCTTGGGGAGAGCTTGAGCAGGAGTGCGGAGAACTTTGGGCATTGTCTAGGGCCCCAGACTGAGCTGCTGAGCCGGACAAAGGTAAGAGTGTTCAGCTGTGGGCCGCAGGGAGTTGTTGTGAGAGAACTGCCCCAGCAAGTTCCACCATCAGGGTCGCAGAGCAAAGATCGGATGGGAGCTAATAATCTAGTGACTGAGCAGCCTAAAGATGGGGACTGAGCTGCCTTACAGCCTTAACCCTCAGGGGCAGAGTGAGATTGGTTTTGGCACACTGGAGCCTGGGCTATTGCCCTGGTAGAGTGCCATGGCATCAAGCTCATAACAAGCTCAAACTCCTGGGCTTGGTGCTACCCAGACCTCCATAAGAGCTGCGCTGTGACCCATGCCCACCAAGCCTCCACATGCCCTAACCAAGAACTGCAGGAGCCATGCAACACTGCGTCCTCCTTCCTGTACCCTACCTGCCTCCACATTGATCTGCTCCTCTAGCCAGGAACTCTGGTAACCACTTGCCCTTCGGAGAGCTCCCTGCCTCCATGCAGAGCCCTTCTCCTAGCCAGAGACTGCTAGAGAATTGGGCTTTCTGTGCCAAAATCACTGGGTGTCAGGCACTCCCAGAACTGTGCGCACCACCTCCCATCCTGTTGCTGGATCCAGGTGTGTCACACTGCAGAGCTAGTTCCACAAACAGAACTCCCTGGCTGGGGCAGCCCCACAGGAACTATACAGGGTCACTCTCTACAAAGATCCACCAAAAATACAGTGATCCTTCTAAGGTCTAATCTTGGAGAGAAACCTCCCCAACTCTGAGGACGGCCAGAGGCAACAGTGAAAAACAATCATGAGGCTAAATCGACAGAAAAACTCTGGCAATATGAATAATCAGAGTATATCAACTCCCCCAAGGATCAATGGGGCAGACACAGCACAAGATCCAATGCACAAACAAATAGCTGAGATTTCAGAAATCAAATTTAGAATCTGAATAGCAAATAAGAGCAAATTAGAATTCCAAGCAAAAACCCAAAGATATCTCAAGAATTCAACAAATTCAAAGACAAAATGACCAAAGATTTTGACATATTGAGACAAGAAGTTGCAGCCCTCAAAGGTCAGAGAAACACAGTAGAATCCCTTTGTAAAAGAAAGGAACAAGCAGAAGAAAGGATTTCTGACATTGAAGACAAACCTTTTGAATGCTCCCAAACTCTCAAAAAGGAAGAGAAACAGAGGGCAAAAACAGATCACTCTCTCAGAGAGCTCTGGGATAATTAAAAGAAAACCAATATTCATCTTATAGGAATTCCTGAAGCAACAAAGGGGCTTCACAAGGCACCGAGTCTCTTCTCCATGAGATTATGAATGAGAACTTTCCAGACATGCCAAGAGATTCTGAAATTCAGATAGCAGACAGTTTCAGGACTCCAGCACGACTCAACCCATATAAGACATCCCCCAGACACATCATAATCAATTTTACTAAAGTTAATATGAAGAAGAAAATTCTGAAAGTAGCCAGATGAAAGAAAACAATCACCTACAAGGGCAAGAATATTAGAATAACTCCATATCTCTCTGCTGAAACCTTTCAAGCTAGAAGAGGATGGTCATCGACTTTTAATCTCCTAATACAAAATAACTTTCAACCCAGGATCCTGTACCCAGCTAAACTGAGTTTCATTTATGATGGAAAAATAAAATACTTCAATGACATTCACATGTTGAAGAAAATTGTCATAACTAAAGCAGCTATCCAGGATATTCTCAGACCTATCCTTCATTAAAACCAGCATAACCCTCCACCACAAAAGTAAACCCACCCAAAAAATTTTGATCAAATTCCAACTTCCACTGTCACAAAATGATTAAAAATGTCCACTGGATTCTCGAAAGGCTTATCAATATTCTCAATTAATGTGAATGGTTTAAATTGTCCTCTAAAGAGGCACAGGTTGGCTAACTAGATACAAAAATTCAAGCTAGATATCTGCTTCATACAAGAATCACATCTTACATTAATACACAAATATAGACTCAAGGTGAAGGGATGGTCATCTGTACTCCAGGTAAATGCAAAGCAGAAAAAAGCAGGTGTTGCAATCATATTCACAGGTGCAATAGACTTCAAACCAACCAAAATAAGGAAAGATAAGGATGGACACTTCATATTTCTTAAAGGTAATACTCAATATGATGATATTTCAATTATTAATATTTATGCACCCAACCACAACGCACCTCAATTTATAAGAGAAAATCTAACCGACATGAGCAACTTGATTTCCTCCAGTTGCATAGTAGTTGGAGATTTTAACACCCCTTTAGAAGTGCTGGATAGATCCTCCAAAAACAAGCTAAGCAAAGAAATTTTAGATTTAAACTTAACCATTCAACACCTGGACTTAACAGGCATCTACAGAACATTTCATCCCAACAAAACTGAATACACATTCTTCTCAGAAGTCCACGGAACATACTTCAAAATTGACCACATCCTAGGCCACATCTAGGCCACATCTCTAACCTCAGCAAATTTTAAAAAATAAAAATTATTTCTTGTATCTTCTCAGACCACCATGAAATAAAAGTTGAACTCATTAACAACAGAAACCTGCATAAACATACAAAAACACGAAAGCTAAACAACCTTATGCTGAATGATAGATGGGTTACAGATGAGATTAAGAAGGAAATCACCAAATTTTTGGAACAAAACAACAATCAAGACATGAAATACCAGAACCTCTGGGATACAGCAAAGGCAGTCCTAAGAGGGAAATTTATAC